>PVLC010005806.1:0-73622 GCA_004027655.1 Graphiurus murinus | reverse complement strand
GATTTAATTGTAGTGGATGCATGGGGCAGAGGGACACCCTAAAGCACATGATGTACTTACACAATCACATCAAGGTCACTCACTGAAGTGAACCTGAGGGGGAGGGAGGGGGAGGGAATGGGGTGGGAATTGGGGAAGGGGTCAAATGAGAATTGTGTGCAAATATGTTGTTAACAACTAGTACTTAACAAAGATGTATGCTATATTGCACGAATTACTATAATAAAAAATTTTTAAAAAAAGAAAATGCAAGATGAATCATTGGAGTTTAATAAAACACAGTATGAAATGAAATAATAAAAAAATTCTGTGTTCTATGTTTTACAGAATATTTAAGGGTAATTTTTACACAATTGATTTTTGTCTTCTGCGCTAACTTGACTAACATCTCTGTGGCTGTTCTGACTCTCTCCATGTTTAATCTCCATTCTTTTATTTGGAATTATTTTCTGCTAAAGGTTGTGAAGCAAATCAATTCATCATTACTTCAACCACATTTAAAGTACTTTTAAAAAATTCAAACCTGCAATTATCTGAATTTTCTAAGTGTTGGTATGCACAAAGGCCTAATTGCTAAGAGTAGTTTCAGATAACCTAATAAACTTCAAGCCCCTGAACAGTGAAGGATACTGTTTCCATCTCCTTTTAAAATATGTTCCAGACCATCAAAAGCTGAATATTTTTAGAATCTTTTCAGGAATAACTTATGAAAAAAAGTTGAGATTTTAATTATATGAAAAATGAATATGCCCTTTTTGAGTCCTAGAATTATCTAGGTAGGTTCATTTTTTAATACTTTTACTGGTGCATGGTAATCTCACATCATTATATAGTTCAGAATGATAATGACATACATGCATACAGTGTTGGGTAGCTTCTACCAAGCTCCCTCCCCACTCCTTTCCCTTCCCAATTCATGATATTGAGGTTGACATTAATAATTTCACATATGTACATGACTTCAGTGACAGTGTTTTTTTTCATGGATTCTTCCTCTCTGCCCCCTTCAACAACAACATTCCCAAGACCCCCTCTATCCCTCTACTGGAGTTTCTCCTCCATTATTTAAAATCACTCTATTATCCCAATTACTCCCTAGCTTACACATATGAGAGCAAACATATGCCCCTTCACTTTCTGTGACTGGCTAATCTCACTTAACACAATGTTCTCCAGATCCATCCATTTTTCTGCAAATGAAATAATTTTGCTCTTTTTTTTAATTGCTGAATGAATTCTATTGTGCATATATCTTATAATTTTGTAGTGAAATCATCTGTCAATGGACACCTAAGTTGGAGCTATAGTTTGACTATTGTGAATTGTACTGTTATTGTGCTATATGCATGTATCACTATAATATTCTGATTCCAGTCCCTTTGGAAAGATACCCAGGAGTGATATAACTGGATCATATGAAGAATCCAACCCTGTTTTTTTCTGAGGAATCTCCACACTCATCTCCATAGTGGCTGCCCTAATTTGCAATCCCACCAACAGCTGCTTACCTAGAAATAAATCTTAGTAAATTAGTTTCCAACAACCAATCTCTTTATGTAAATTAGTAAATTTCTTTTGTGTGTGTATGTGTGTGTGTGTGTGTGTGTGTGTGTGTGTGTGTGTAAGTAGGGACTGAACCCAGGGGCATTCTACCTCCAAGATACATCTTCAGTCTTATTTTTAATTATTTATTTTGAAACTGTCTCAGCAAGTTGTGGAGGGCCTCACTAAGTAGCTGGTAGCTGAGACTGGTCCCGAACCTGTGATCTTCCTTTCTCAGCCTCTCAAGTACTGGGATTACAAGTGTGTATTACCATACCTGGCTATTAAATTCCTTAGCATCATTCTGGTACCTGATATTTGGATGCAGGAAAAAAAAAAGAAAATTATTAATTGTCCCAATATTCAGACATTTCACAATGTAATTTGCATTTATAAAATAATCAAAAGTCAAATGAATGTGAGTAATTGGTTTAGTAGTTAGCAACTATTTTACAAGTCTACCTGTGTCAAGGTGTTTAAATAATTGATGTTCTAGAAGCATGGATTTGTATTGTAAAATCTTCCAGAGGTTAGCAAATAAATTCTGTTCAACACACAAAAAAACATATTTCAGTACTTCTGAAAACACACATACACAAAATTGATGTTTCTCAAGCGAATATGTTTTTATATTTTTAGAGATGAATGTTTACCAGAAAGTTAGATATAAAAGAAATGGGTAATTTACTAAGGAGAGTAGTACAAGTCTTAATGTCTTATGAAACCCACAGTAACATTATAGTCTTCTGCACACAACAATGCCTGTGTCATTCATTTGACACAGAGTAATTGCTTCTACCATAGTACTTGGTGCAAATGTTCGTGTTGTTTAACAAAAGCAAATACTTATTTGGGCTTTGTGTCTAACAGCAAACTATAAGAAGCATAAGAGAAATAACATAGTTCCCCTAAACGCCTGTAAAATTCAAACAAGAGTAGATATATGCTATCCATTGGGTCTTCCATGTACATCTTCAAAAACATCTTCATCTTCTCCTTAATTGTAGCATTTATTTATTCCTAATAAAATGAAGTTTGCTCTCAGTGTCTTGGTTTGGGTTCTATTTTATTATTGTCTCACAAATCAATCCTTTTCTGAAAATATTTATTAAGTATTTATTATGTTTAGTTTAGTTTGAGCAAGTCACCCCAAATCCATGTGTTGGAAATTGAATCCCCATTGTAAAAATATTGAAAGGTAGGACCTTTAAGAGATGATTAGATTACAACGCCTCTGCTCTTTTTTGGATCTATGCCATTGTTACAGGAGTGGGTTAGTTATCACAGAAGTTAGCTCCTGATTAAAGTATGAGTTTGGTCTCCTCTACCTTCCCTGCTTTAGCACACATGTGCACATGGGCCTTCGTGCCTTTCTTCCTCTTGCCATGGGATAATGGATGGTGCAAAAAGAAAGTTTGTGTCAGATGTGGTCCCCTGTATCTTAGATTTTCCATCCTCCACAACTGTAAGAATTAAAAATTCTCGTTTTCATAAATAACCCAGTACCAGGTATTATGTTATAGCAACACAGAACAGTCTAAGACAAGGTACTTGCCATTTTGGTAGGTCATTTTTAAGTGGTTGTGGCTCTGTGAGTTCATGCAATGATCTCATTTTTCAATTTATTTTTCTACAGTCTTATTTACTTATTTATCATTTTATGTCTTGTGATTCTTGGGATTTAACCCAGGTCTTCACACATGCTGGGCAAGCACTCTGCAACTGGGCTACACACCCCTAGCCTCAACTTCCACATTTGAAAGAATATGCATTTTTTTTTCCTTCTGAGGCTGGCTTATTTCACTTAACATAATATTCTCCAGTTCTATCCATTTTGAAGCAAATAATGAGATTTCTTTGTTCTTTAGAACTGAATAATTCTCTGTTGTGTATATATAACCATGTTTTCTTTATCCTTTCATCCATTGATGGACATCTAAGAGATCCGCTCATGCCCATGTTTGTTGCAGGACTAACCCAACAGCTAAGACTCTGTATCTGGATTTGTTGATCTCACTTCTTTTGGATATATACCCAGGGGTCGTATAGCTGGATAATATGGTGGTTCTACTTTTAGTGTCCTGAAAAGCCTCCATACTGTTCTCCATATGGTTGTACTATTTTACACTCCTACAAACAGTGAATAAGTTCCTTTTTCTCTATATCATCGCCTGCATTGGCATTATGTTTTGTTTTTAATAATAGACATTCTAACAGGAGCAAGATGATATTTCATTGTAGTTTTGATTTTCATTTTACTGATGGTGAATAATATTGAGCATTTCATCATATGTTTAATGGTTATTTGCATTTCTTCTTCTGAAAAGTGCCTACTTATATCACTTTCCCATTTTAAAATTGAATTACATCGAGTTTTTTTGTTGTTAAATTTTGAGGGAGTTTTTTATATATTATGAACATCAATCCTCTGTCAGATGAGTAGGTAGAGATTATTTTCTCCAATCCTATAGATTTTTCTCTTCAGTCTATGCATTTTTTCCTTTGCCAGGCCGAAGTAATTTGATATTATTGTATCTTTTCAGTTTTGCTTTTGTTTCCTTTATTTTGGGGGTCATAAAAGTAAGAAATCAGTGCTTATACCAATTTCTTTAAGTGCTTCCTATATGTTTTATTCTAGTAATATGTAGTTTCATGAATTCTATTAAGTTTCTTGATTTGTTTGGGTGGATTTGTGTACCAGATGAGATATAAAAGTCAAATTTTAATTTTCTGCATATGGATATCCAGTTTTCCCAGTACTATTAATTGAAGAAACTGTCTTTTCTCCAATTTATGTTTTCGAACCTTGTCATGAACCAATTGACTTATGAATGTGTGAGTATTCTCTTAGTCTGTTTTTTTATGTAATATTGTGCTTTTTTTTTTTTTTTTTTTTTTTTTTTTTTTTTTTTTTTTTTTTTTTTTTTTTTTTTTTTTTTTTTTTTTTTTTTTTTTTTTTTTTTTTTTTTTTTTTTTTACTTTGGCTCTCTTGTATGTCTTGGCAATTTTTGGCCTATTGTGCTTACATATGAGTTTTAGGATTTTTTTTTTCTAATACTGTGAAGAACATTATTGACATATTGATAGAGATTACACTTAATCTTCAAATTACTTTGACAATATGCCTATTTCACAATATCATTTCTACCAATCCATACATATGGGGTGATTTTAATTTTTTGTCTCCTCTTCAATTTCTTTCATCAGTGCTTTTAATTTTCACGGCGGAAGTCTTTCACTTTTTGATCAGATTTATTCCTTGGTATTTTCTTTCATAGCTATTGTGAATAGAATTTTTTATGATTTTTTCTCAGCAAGTTCATTATTGGTGTAGAGTAAAACTATTGATTTTTGTATATTATTTTGTATCTTGATCTTTTATTGAATTTATCAGTTCTAATAGTCATTTGGTGGATCCTTAGGTTTTTCCAAATACAATATTATAATCAGCAAACAGAAGTACTTTGACTTCCTTCCTGTCTATGTGCATGCATTTTATTTATTTATCTTGCCTAATTGTTCTTACTAAAACTTCCAGGATTATATTGAATGAAAGTAGTGAAAATAGACACACTTGTCCCTTTTGATATCTTAGAGGATATGCTTTCAAATTTTCCCCATTCATTATAAAATTGGTTTGTTTTTCACATATACCTTTTATTATGCTGATGTCAAATTCTATATCTGATTTGTTCAGAAATGTTTTCATAAAAGGATGTTGATTTTAAAATACTTTTTCTGAATCTATTGTGATGATCATATGATTTTTTTCTTTATCTATTGATGTGATATACTTTCAGAATTCATTTTCATGTGATGAACCATCATTCCCTCCCTGAGATATACTCAATTCATCATGGCAAATGATATTTTTCATATGTTGTTGGATTAAATTTGCTAACATTTTGCCAACAGTATTTGCATCTGTTTTAATTGGGGATATTGGTCTAGATTTTCTTTTGTTCTATCCTTGTTGTCTTTTGGTATCAGGGCATTCCTGGCCTTGTAGGATGAGTTTGCAAGGATCCTTTCATTCAATTCTTTTAAATAGTTTTAAAAGAATAGAAATTTGTTTTTCTTTAAAAGTTTAATACATTTTCACTAGTGGGGAACCCAGGGGCATTCTACCTCTCAGCTACACCTCCAGCTCTTTTGACTTACCAATTTAAAACAGGCTTTCATTAAATTGCTGAGGGCCTCACTGTGTGGCTGAAGTGGCCTGGAACCTGTGATCCTCCTGTTTCAGCCTCAAAATTACATAGATTATAGGAGTACACTATCACACTAAACTGGTACTAGACTTTTCTATGCTGGGAGGATTTTCATTACTGACTTAATCTTACTGTTCACTATTTTTTTTTTTTTTTTTTTTTTTTTTGTGGCACCGGAGATTGAACTCAGGGGCATTCTACCTCCGAGCTACACCCCCAGCCCTATTTTTTATTCTTTATTTTGAAACCGGGTCTCGCTAAGTTGTAGAGTGCCTCACTAGGTAGCTGAGGCTGGCCTTGAACCCGGATCCTCCGGTCTCAGCCTCCCGAATGCTGGGATTGCAAGCGTGCGCCACCATGCCCGGCATACTGTTCACTATTTGTCTGTAAAGATTTTCTATGTCTTCATGATTTATTTTCAGTAGGTTGATTACATGTGCCCAGATATATATCCATTTTGTCTAGGATTTTCAGTTTGTTGGTACATAGTTGTTTCTAATAATTGTCCTTTAATAGTTCTTTATTATTCTGTGGTATCAGTTGTAATGTCTCCTTTGTATTCCCACTTTTTGCATTGGGGTCTTCTCTACTTTTTCTTAGTCTAGCTAAATGTTGATTTTTTAATGTTTGTTTCATGCATTTTTCATATTTCTAAACTCTATTTCACTTCTTTTTGCTCTGATTTTTTGTCATGTTTTCCTAATGCTAATTTGGAGTTTGGTTTGCTCTTGTTTTTCTAGGTCCTTGCTTGTTTATTTGAAATATTTCTATATTCTTTTTTATGTAGGTGTTTATTGCTGTAAACTTTATTCTTAGTAATTTTTCTGGCCTATCACATGTGTTCTGATATTTCATGATTCCATTTACATTTGTTTCAATATTTTAAAAATTTCCCTTTTTATTTTTTCAATGACCTATTGTTCATTCAGTAGCATGTTGCTTAATATCTGAGTTTATTAGTATCTTGTTTGTTTTATTATTCATTTCTAGTTTTCTTTCATTTTTTCAATGAAAATGTCTGATATGATTTTAAAATTTTTAGATTTGTAGAGAGTGTTTTTGTGGCCTAATATTTTGTCTATTCTAGATAATATTACATGTACTGAAAATGTGAATTCTGTATTTGTTATATAAATGTCTCCTAAGTCCACTAGAATTATAAAATAACTCTACTACTTTGTTCTGAATTTTTATCCATATGATCTATCCATTGATGCAAGTATGGTGTTGAAGTTCCCTACTGTTATTTTATATTGGCCCAATTTCTCCCTTTAGATAAAAAAAATATTTTTATAAACTTGGATATTCTAGCATTAGGGGTATATACAGTTGAAATTCTTATATCTTGTTGAATACATAATTTGATCATTATATGATGACTTTATCTCTCTTTATAGTCTGTATCTTTAAGTCTGTTTCATTTGATATAAGATTGGATACTCCTGCTTGCTTTTAATTTCTATTTGTCGTAAATATCGTTTTCCATCTATTCTCTCTCAGTTTGTATCTGTCTTTACTGGTGAAGTGAGTTTCTTGCAGGAAGCATATAATTAAGTTTTGTTTTTATCTTCATTCTGCCAGTCTGTATCTTTTGACTAGTGGATTCATTTCATTTACATTCAAGGACACTAGCTATGTTAGGACTTAACTCCTGTTATTTTCTTAATTTTTTTCTATTTTGAATATGTGTTTTATTATTTCTCTCATCATGTTTATCAGTGTGGTTTGGTGGTTTATTGTGTTGACAAGGTTTCATTCTTTTATACTTTTTTTCTTTCTCTCCTTCACCAGTGGGTTTTATAATTCCTGTGTTTTCATAATGGTTGTTATCTTTCCTTTGCTTCTGAATGTAGGACTCTCTCTAACCTCATTTGGAAAGCCTTTCTGGTGGTGATTAATTCCCACAGTGTTTGATTGTCTTGAAAAGTCTTATTTTTTTCTCATTTCTAAAGAATAGCTTTGCTAGGTATTGTACTCTTTGTTGACAGTTGTTTTTCTTAAGAACATGGAATATGCCTTTCCATTACCTTTTGGCCTATATGGTTTCTGTTGATAAATCTGCCGTTAGCCTAGTATGGAACATCTTGAAAGTGACTTGCTACTCCTTTCTAGCAGTTTTTAGAGTTTTCTTTCAATCTTTTAATTTTGACAGTTTGACTACAATATGAAAGCTGAGGATATTCTCTGATCATATCTATCTGAATATATACAGGGGCCTCCTTTACCAGATGTTCACATCTTTATCCAGGTTAACAAAATTCTCTGAATTATTTTTATGTTGTTTTTGTACTTTTATTGGTACATTATAGTCTCACATCATAATGTAATTTATAGTGATAGTGAAATACATGCACACAGCAGTTGGTAGCATCTCCCTGGCTCCTTCCCCACTCCCTTTCTTCCCCATACAAGATATTGAGATTAGAAATGGTATTTTCACATATGTATATACTGTCGGTGGAAATATTTTCCTTCATTAATTTTCCCTTTTCCCTCTGCCCCACCACCCTCTCAAGCTACCCTCCCTAACTCTGCTGGAGTTTCTTCTCCAGTATCCAAAGTCCCTCTTATATCCCAGTTACTCTCTAGCTTTTGCCTATGAAAGAAAACGTATGCCCCTTCACTTTCTGTGACTGGCAAATCTCACTTAACATAATCTTCCAGGTCCACTCATTTTCTTGTAAATGACATAATTTTGTTCTTTATCGCTGAGTAGAATTCCATTGTGTTTCACTGAATAGTTTTCTATGTTTTTCTTTTATTCTTCTTCCTATACTTCAAAATTGTGAACTTTTGCTACTTATTGATGTCCAAAGAGTCTCAAGGCTTATTTCTTTCTTTCTTATTTCTTCTTTTACTTTTTTGTCTAACATATTTCAAAAGATCTGTATTCAACTCAAATATTCTTTCTTGTGCTCAATCTAGTCTATTGTTGAGACTTTCAGCTTAATTTTTTATTTGATTTGTTGAACACTTCAATTTCAAGGTTTCTGTTTGATTATCATTTACATTTTCTATTTCTTTTGCTGGACTTCCTATTTATATTATCCATTGTTTCTCTAATTTTGCTTAACTGTATCCTTTTGAATCATTAAGAGTCCTTATAATCACTATTTAAAAATCTTTCTCAATAGCCAGGCATGGAGGCACATGCTTGTAATCCCAGTACTTGGGAGGCTGAGACAGGGGGTTAGTAGGTTCATAACCAGCCTCAGCAACTTAGTGAGGCCATTTACAACTTAGTCAGACCCTGTTTCAAAATAAGAAGTAAAATAGGGCTGGAGGTGTAGCTCATTGGTAGAATGCCCCTGGGTTCAACACTTAGCACCAAAAAAAAAAAAAAAAAAAAAATTCTCAGACAATTTTCAGCATCATTTTATTTAAAATCTGTTGCTAGAGAGCAATTGTGCTCTTTCAGAGGCATACTTTCATTTTTTTCCATATTTCTTGTGCTCCTACATTGAGATTTATATATCTGGTGGATTTTATTTCTACCATTTCTCTGGGTGGCCATCATAGTAAATGAATTTCTCCTGCAGATATATTTTGAGGTGCTGGTTTGGTACCTAGTTGACTTTGGTTGTAAATTAGCACTTTAGTGTAATTTCTCTAGTGTTTTTTTTTTTTTTTTTTATTAGTAACTATGAACCCAATATGTGGAATGGCAGAGTTAAAAAGACTCACTGTTGCAGGAAGTGGTGGTACATACCTGTAATCCCAGTACTTGGGAGGCTAAATCAGGAGAATCTCAAATTTGAGGAGGCCATCTTCAGCAATTTAGCAAGACTTTATTTTAAATAAAAAAATAAGAAAGAGCTAGAAGTGTAGCCCAAAGGTAGAACACTCTTGAGTTCAATTCCCAGTACCACAAAATAAAAACACTATTTCTGAGGGCCATGCCGAGCTTGGACACTCTTATTGATCAGGCAGGTGTGGTGTATAGCAGTGGGTATAGATGCCCACCATGTGGTCACCCTGACAGTGTAAGTGGATATAGCTTTCAGAAGGATGTTTTCTCAAGCAATTCGGGGTGACCTCTCCTGGCCAGGGCCTATAGCACCGGCAGCTCTAGTGGCCACAGGGGACCTGTAGCATCTGCCCCTAGATCAGGCTGTCTTGAAAATCTTTTCCAGAAATTTTGACTTTGGTTGTTTGGGTAGGATGTGTTCATGATTATTTTTTTTAAGTTCCTCACAGATTTTTCATTTATGGCCAAGAAATACTCTTTTAAGTGCAAAGAATTTTCACTTGGCTATTCAATTTGTAATGCTTTCCTGAGGCTGCTGAATTATGTTTCTGTATGGCTTAAATTGTCAGAGTCATGGTAAAGAGGAGTTCCTGTATTAGCCTTGTCTGTCTCAAACCCATTCCAAGATGATATTTGTATAGAAAAATCTTTAAACCCTGTAAACACAGTCCAGAGTTAGTGCTCAAGAGTCAATACAAGAATGGTCTTTCAGTTTATCTGTCTCAGTCACTATTAGTGATACCATAAAAAGTTATTGGAATAGAAAGTTCATCTGCAATATCACTTGACTGACTGTATTAAATAGTTCTGTATAAAAAGTGATATTTTTATGTTACAAATTAATAAAACTGAACAAAAATCATATTGACTTATGTCTAAATAATCTATCCTTTTAGACCCCATCATGATTCACTAGAATTGCTTTAAAACCTACTTTGCTGGAGAAGAACCAGCTTCATTTTGACATAAACCAATACGAGAGGTTAATGTTGGGAGTGAACACTAAATGTTAATTAGAAAGGCAGATGAGTAATAGAGATGAGCACAGAAATTAAATGTCACAAAGCAAAACCTTCTAAGTTTAGAGGCAGAAGCATTTACATTTAATATGACTTTTGCTTCTGATTCTTAGATTCTTTCCCCTCATCACTTTTCTCAATACCTGATTGCACTTGACTTTTTGGAGGGCCTTAGTTGATTAGCAAACTGGCTTCATCAAGAAGGAAACCTGTGGGTTTTTCAAGAAGAGAGGAGTTGCAAGAGCCTCCAAGAAAATTAAAACTTTTTTTGTTGCATGGTTAATTTTTATAATAGATGGAATGAAAAACTGTAGGCATGAAATGGTCAAAAACTTCTTAGTAGCCAGTACCTCACTCCTGCCACATTCCCATGAGCTTCCAAAGATATGTCAATTTATTCTGCTGGCAACACACTTTGAATGTAACTGTCTAGAGCAGCTCGCAGGAATTCTAATCCCAGTCAGGGGATATAAAGTTCATGGTACTCCACAGGCGAGGTAGGTGCTATTTGAGGAGGAAAATAAATCTCCCTGAACAATACCCAAACAATTTGCCAAAGTTTAATCAGCTTATTATTATGTTTCAAAAAAGCGCTGCTACCTTATTACCCTTAATAACAAATATACATTAAAATTTATTTAAAAAGTCACAGGGGAAGCCCTGGATTGGAAACAATTCTCCAGGTTTAATAGACTGTGAGTTCCTTTATTGCACTGAAATATTAAATTGCTACTTTCTTTAAGGATTTAAATATTTGCTCATCACATGCAGTTCAGAAATACATTTTCAAGTGTTCATAGCTATTTTGTTTTGTACATAATTTTCAAACATTGTCTACACAGATTATTTTAGAGAATTCGCAGAGGTTATATTTACCTACCCCCACACACACACACAAATTAAGACACCATGGAGAGTTTTCAATATCTTCTAAAGTTCAGGACAGCTTTGTCTCTCGTTTTAGCAATAAAGTATTCCTCTTTTCTGCAGTGAAAGGGAAGTAATCATAGAAATAGAAAGAACATGTGTACCAGGAACATTATGACAAAAAAAAGGTATCCAACCTTAAATCTCAGTATGTAGTAAGCTTATAGACAGTTGACCATATCATCCCTTTTCAACAGTGAAAACAGTCTGGTAGATTTGGCAAGCCCCATGCCATGTCTTTGCTTAACAATCCATTGTTTCTTTCTTTCAGGATATAACAAATTAATTCATAAAAAAATCTCTTTTGGCTATAGGCATCTAGCTTTGCTCTAAGTATACTGTAAACTTACAGTGGCCTTTTTCTATTTCTATTAGTATGCCTTGAGCTTAATAACCTAGTTTTGCTCAATTTTAAAGTCTCAATGTAGATTTTTACGGTCCCTGATATACTGTAGACAGATGCAATGTAAATTTACTGCCTTAAGAGCAGATTAGTCATACTTTGAAATAGTAAAGAAGAGAAATTATGGATTGTTTTATTAGAAACAATTTTTTTTTTTTTTTTTTTTTTTTTTTTTTTAGGAATATTGGTACGGTCAGGCTACGTATCCAATTTTAAGTTTCCTCTCTTGCTGTATAGCCTTATTAAGTGGAATCTCTGGGGAACTATTGAATAAAGTACTCCATGCTTGAGCAGCCAAGAATAGGGCATAAAATCCAAGCCCAGGTTTCTCTTCTGGATTCTTGGAAGACTGGCCTTGAAATTGTTATTATTCCCTAGATTCCCCAGGTTTCTCTTGTACTTAACTTTTATGAAATTTGGTGATTAGTGCTTTTATTTTTATTTTTTTACTTTTTTAAATAATGCTTTATATAAGCCTGGCCAGAGTTGCTTTCTACTGAAAGTTTGATTTCTCTCTAAAGATAGATATAGTACATGAATATTGACCAGATTGAAAAAGAAATACTATGATTTTCTTAATCTCTCTGCCTCAAACAAAGTAAAACAAAAGAAAATCCCCAAAGAAAATAATAGACATTTTAGTCCTTTTGCAAGATCAAATACAGGATGGTGGTTCTTGGAAAACATATTTGTGAAATTCTCTTTTGTTTTACTAACCTGTGCGTGTGGCTGATGTGAGGCTGATGATTTGTTAATTTAGTTATTTTAAACTTATATCCAGGAAAATCACTGCATGTGCTTTTGAACTGTATCCTTGCTAATCAAAACAAAGAACTCTTTCTAAACAAGTGCATGATATATATGATAAGCTTGGTGAGTCGTTTAAAAGAAGCTTATGCTGAAAGCGAAACCTCACCAGTAGTTGCTCTTCTAAGGTCAAGCCTTTGCATTCAAATCTAAGTGGAACATGGTTTTCACAGTTTATGTAAACTGTTTATGTAAACTGCAGAGAACTTACTTTGTAATTCCATAATTTGTGGTTAGTTTTCTCTGCTTTAATGTGCCATAGAGATATAATAAGACTCAGGTCACTATTTTTCTCCGTGTTTAAAGGTAGAAGGTTCACTAAACTCACAATCAAAAGAAACTTTTGTTGCCAAAATAGTGGAATTCACTGTATGCTATATATATTTTTTTGGTTTGGTACCCTCTAGAAATTTTTTACTTTATTTTTATGTGATTTTATTGGTGCATTATGGTCTCACATCATAATGTATATCATGTTGACATACATGCACACAGCACTTAGTGCCTCCTCCCCACCTTCCGCCCCCCCCTCCCATACAAGGTACTGGGATTTTCACATATGTCCATAGAGTTGATGTTAGTATTTCCAATAATAAACCTCAGTCTTCCCCCCTCCCCTTCCCTTAGACCACTTCCCTGGCTCCACTGAGTTTCTCCTCCATTATTCTGAGTCCCTCTGGTATACCAGTTACTCCATAGCTTGTCCATATTAAAGAAAACGTATGACCCTTCACTTTCTGTGACTGGGTAATCTCATTTTACATTATGTTCTCCAGGTCCTTCCATTTTCTTACAAATGACATTATTTTATTCTTTATTGTTGAGTAGAATCCCATTTTGTATATTTCCCATAGTTTTATAATACATTCAAATGTTGAAGGACACCTGGGTTAGTTCCATAATTTGGCTATTGTGAATTGTGCTTCTATGAACATGGATATGCATATATTACTATAGTTCTCTGATTTTGGTCTCTTTGAAAAGATACCCAGGAGTGGTATAGCTGGATCATATGGTGGAACCATTCCCAATTTTCTAAGGAATCTCCACACTGATCTCCATAGCAGCTGAACTAGTTTGCAATCCCACCAACAGTGTAAAAGAGTTCTCATTTTCCCACATCCTTGCCAATACTTATGGCTATTTTACTTCTTTATTATTGCCACTCTGATTGGGGTTAGATGAAATCTCAGTATAGTTTTGATTTGCATCTCCCAGATTGCTAATGATATTGAACATTTTTTCATTATCTATTGACCATTTGTATCTCTTCTTTTGTGAAGTTTTCCATTTCCTGATTAGGTTATTTGTTTTTCTATTGTAATGTCTTTTAAGCTTTAAATTCTAGATATTAATCCTCTGTCAGAGCGATAGCTGGTAAAGATCTCCCATTCTATAGACCTTCTCTTTAGACTTTTGATGGTTTCCTTTGATGTGCAGAAACTTCTTAGTTTAATGCCACCCCCTTATTAATTCTTGTTTTAATTTCCTGAGCTTTGGGGGTCTTGTTGAGGAAGTTTCTACCTGTGCCTATATGTTGGAGTTATGAAGTGTTATGTTGGAGTGTTGAACTTATGGCCTCCTCTAGTAGCTTCACCACCTCTGGTCTACCTTACAGGTCTTTGATCCATCTTGAATTGACTCCTGTGCAGTATGAGAGGTATTGATTTAGTTCCATTTTTCTAGAAATGGGTAACCAGCTTTCCCAACACCATTTGCTGACAAGGCTGACTTTTCTCCAGCATTTGTTTGGCCTCTTTGTCAAAGATTGATTGACTATAAATATGTGGATTTGTTTCTTTTTTTTTTTTTTGCGGTGCTGGGGATTGAACTCAGGGGCTTTCTACCTTCGAGCTATACCCCCAGCCCTATTTTTTAATCCTTATTTTGAAACCAGGTCTCACTAAGTTGTGGAGTGTCTCACTAGATAGCTGAGGCTGGTCGAGAACCTGGATCCTCTGGTCTCAGCCTTCCAAATGCTGGGATTACAAGCATGCGCCACCATGCCCGGCTTGTTTCTGTATCTTTTATTCTGTTCCATTGGTCTCTGTGCCTGTTTTTATGTCAATGTCATGCAGTATTAATTATTAATTAATGCAGCTTAAAGTCAGGAGTTGTGATACCTCCTACACGGTTCTTATTGCTAAGAATTGCTTTGGCAATTCTAGGTCTTTTGTTTCTCCATATGAAGTTTATGATTGATTTTTCTAGGTCTATGAAGATGACATTGGTATTTTGATAAGAACTGCATTGATTCTGTAGATCACTTTTGGTAGAATGGCCGTTTTGATGATATTTATTCTGTCTATCCAAGAGCAAGGGAGATCTTTTCATCTTTCAAGATCTTAAATTTCTTTCTTTAGTGTTTTATATTTTTCATTTTGGAGGTCTTTCACTTCTTTGGTTAGATTTATTCCTTGGTATTTTATTGGTTTTGAGGTTATTGTGAATGTAACTATTTCCTGATTTCTTTCTCTGTGTATTCATGGTTGGCAGATAGAAAAACTACTGATTTTTTTTTTTTTAGGTTGATTTTGTATCCTGCTACTTTGCTGAATTTGTTAATAAGCTCTAGTAGTCTTTTAGTTGTTTTTTGTGTCTTCTAGATATAGGATTATGTCATCTGCAAATAAAGATAATTTTATTATTTTCCTATTTGAATTCCTTTGATATCCTTCTCTTGTCTTATTGCTCTGGCAAGAGTCTCAAGAAATATATTGAAAAGGAATGGTGATAGTGGGCATCCTTGTCTTGTTCCTGATTTTAAAGGGAATTCCTGCAGTTTTCCCCCATTCAATATGATGTTGGCTTTGGGTTTATTGTATATTGCCCTAATGATGTTGAGGTATCTTCCATCTATTCTGATTTTCTGCAATGTTTTTAGCATGAATGGGTGTTGGATTTTGTAAAATGCTTTTTCAGCATCTATTGATATGATAATGTGATTTTTGTTCTTAGTTCTATTTATGTGGTGAATAACATGTATTAATTTGCATATGTTGAACTAGCCTTGCTTTCCTGGAATGAAAACAACTTTGATCCTGATGTACAATTTTCATGATGTGGTATTGAATGCACATGGCTAGAATTTTGTTTAGAACTTTTGCATCTATGTTCATCAATGATATTGATCTGTAATTTTCTTTTCTTGTGGTATCTTTATTTGGTTTTGTATTAATGTAATACTACTGGCCATGTAGAAGGAGTTTGGAAGAATTCCATCCCTATTTCACAAAATAGCTTGTGAAACATTGGGACTATTTCTTCTGTAAAGTTTTTGTAGAATTCAGTTGAAAATCCATCTGGATCTGGACTTTTCTTTGATGGCAGAATGTTTATTGTTTTTTTTTTTTTCTATTTCTTTGCTTGCTATTGGTTGGTTTAGGTTTTCTATATCATCTTGGTTCAATTTTGGTAGGTTATATGTGTTTAGACATCTGCCAATTTCTACCATGTTTTCCCGTTTATGGGAATAGAAATTTTCAAAAATAGTTCTGATGATCTTTTGAATTTCTCTACTATCTTTGGTGATGTCTCCTTTTTCATTTCTGATTTTAATAATTTGGGTTGATTCTCTCTTTTTTTTGGTTAGGCTGGCTAGGAATTTGTCAATCTTGTTAATCTTTAAAAAGAAACAGATTTTTTATTTGTTGATCCTATGTAGTTTTTTATTCTCTCTTTCATTTATTTCTTCTCTGATTATAACTATTTCCTGTCTTCTGGCAAAGCAGGATTGTACTGTTCCTGTTTTCTAGATCCTTGAGGTATGTAATTAGGTGTTTTACTTGGTGACTTTCTGTTTTTCTTATGTAGGCACTCAGTGCTATAACTTTTCCTAACACTGCTTTCAAAGTGTCCCATAGGTTTGGTACATTGTGTCTCTATTCTTGTTTAATTCCAGAAAATTTTTTATTTCTCCCCTTATTTCTCCTCTGATTAATTCTTCATTCAAGAGTGAATTGTTCAGTCTCCATGTATTTATGCAACTTCTTTTGGTCTTTCTGTTGTTGATTTCTACTTTCATTCTGATGTGATCTGAAAAGATGCAGGGAATTATATTACAACTTTTGACATTACTGGTGCTTTCATTGTGGCCCAGGATGTGATCTGTTTTGGAGAATGTTCCAAGAGCAGCTGAGAAGATTGTGTATTCAGTTGTTGCTGGTTGAAATATTCTGTATATGTCTATTAAGTCCATTTGATTTATGACGTTCTTTAGGTCTGAAGAGTCTTTACTCATCTTTTGTCTGGAAGATCAATCTAGTGGCATGAGTGGTGTGTTGAAGTCTCCCAATATTTGGATCTATTAGAGATCTAATGTCCCAAAGAGTTTGTTTTACAAATATGGGTGCACCCATATTTGGAGCATAAATTTTTACCATCATTACAGCTTCTTGCTGAATTGTTTCCTTTATTAATAAGAAGTGCCCTGCTTTGTCTCTTCTGATGCATTTTAGCTAAAAGTCTGTTTTGTCAGATATGAGTATTGCTACCCCGGCCTGTTTTCGGTCTCCATTTGCATGGTATATCTTTTTCCATTGTATATTTCTATGTATATTTGCATGGTGTATCTTTTTCCATTGTATACTTCCAATTCCATGGTATATCTTTTTCAGCTTTAGTATATGGATATCTTTGGCTATCAGGTGAGTTTCTTGCAAGCATCATATAGTTGGATTATGTTTGTTTTTTATCCACATTGCCATTTAAATTGGAGAATTAAGACATTTGATGTTCAGTGTTATTATTGAAATATGATTTTTGTTTCCTGTTATTTTGTGTTCTATATTCTGTTTGATATAGTGTTATTTCTCCTTTGCTTAGTTGCCCACCTGGTGGAGTTAGCCTCTTCTCTGGTTTTGGAATTTGCTTTTTTTTCTCTTTTGTGTTTTATTTATTGTAGTGTTTTCTCTAGTGCTGGCTTGGTAGCCATGGATTTTTTAAAGATTCTGCTTATCTTGTAATGTTTATATTTCTCCATCAATTTTGAATGATATCTTTGTTGGATATATCAGTCTTGGTTGGAAATTGTTTTCTTCCAAAGTCTAGAGTACTTCATACCAGTCTCTACTGGCATTCAGGGCTTGGGTTGTGAAGTCTGGACTGATTTTTATTGTTTTGCCCCTGAATGCCATCCATTTGTTTATTCTTACTGCTTTTAAGATTATTTCCTTGGCCTCTATGTTAGTCATTCTGATTATTACATGGCATGGGGAAGTCCTTCTTTGATCTTGTCTTAATGGTGTTCTGTATGTCTCCTGCACATGGATATACAAGTCTTTTTCTATGTTTGGAAAATTATCTGAAATTATTTCTTTGAAGAACTTTTTGATACCCTTGGTCTGCACTTCTAGACCTTTTTGAATGCCTTTTATCCATAAATTTGGATGTTTTGTATTGTCCCATATTTGTTGAATGTATAGATTGTGTTGTAATGTCTTCTGGATACTGTTGACTGTGCTTTCAGTTTTGAATGAACTGTCTTCCAAGAGTGATATCATATCTTCCATGTGGTCTATCCTTCCAAAGTTTGTTTCTATTGCTGTCTTCAATTCATTTCTTGACTCCTTCATTTCATTCACAGCCTCTTCCTGGTTCTTTCTTAAAGCCTCAATTTCCTCCTTCATTTCCTGTACACTTTCTCTGAGGCCTTTCATCAGATTGAAGATAAAAATTCAGAATTCTCCTTCTTGCATTTCTTGAAGATCAGTTTTGGTCATATCCATTGTTGTTGAGTTATGGGAGTGTATTATTTCCTCATTATTTCTTGTTTTCATATTTTCACAGTTATCAAGTTTGTATTTATGTTGTCTTGCCATCTTCTTGCTCTTTGTGTGTAAGACCTGTGTTATTCCTTGTTATTCCTTCATAATAAGGTCTATGATGGGGTATATCTTCTTCTCTACCAATCTGACTCTGATAATCAAAGTTTTGAGTTTGTCCCCCAGAATATCATTAACTAGATTATTGTTTCTAGTGCAAACAAACAGGAGTCTCTGATTGGCTGCAAGCCACTGTGTTCTCCTGGCCCAAACTCCACAGTGTCCAAGACTATGATGTTCTATTGAGAGCCTGCAGCCTGCTGGTTGGGACTTAATACACCCAAGAGACTGCTGCTGCTTTGCTGATTGTGAGTCCATAATACTGCAGAAGGCTGACCTCTGTCCTCTGTAACCTGTGGGCTTAGGCTCATCAAAACCAGTGATTGTTATGTTCCAAATTTATGGCCTGGCTCACTGAGCTTTGATTGCCCATGAGACATCACTCCAGGTCTGCTTGTTAGGGTCATGTGAGGCAGTTGGTGACTAGCATACATTTATGCCAGGTACAAACACTGCTGGTAGAGAGAGTATTGAATTCCCAGCTGGAATCAGTTGATACCCTGCAGGGCCCCTGGCCTCTTGGCATAGTTTGGTCCAGATGGCACTGCTGCCACTCTCTGCCCTAGGCCCAAGGTCTGGAATGGAGAGATTCCACAGTTCCAGACTGGGGAGTTGGGTGGCTCTGTTTCTTAGCCTCAGGGACACCACTCCTGTCCCAGGGTGCTGCACTCCTGGGGGCCCTTGCTGGCCTCTGCTGTTTGTGCTGGTGCTTATGGTGCCCCAACACAGCCAGGCTCAGGTTCACTGCTTTCAGAGCCTGCAACTCAGCAGGTTGAGCTATCTTCCCCAGACACCAGAAAATGATGTCCCATGGGAATCCCTACGGACCCTACAAGGGCTCCTCAAATTACTGACTGCAGTTCCCTCCCACCTGCCTCTAGGAACTATATATTAAACTGTGTTTATGCTATGTCCAATAGTAGTTCCTACCCCCACTTCTGCTGGGGTGATTTGCAGAGTCTCAGGCCCCCGCAAATCTGTCTCTTTACCATGAAAGTCCCTGTGTCATGGCACAGTCGTTTCTGACTTTAACAGCTGGTTAACTTACAGTCCTGATGGGTGCTATTTGTTGTTCTTGATGGCTGCTGGAAGAGATGGGTTCCACTGTAGCTGTGGTGTCTGGATCCAGCTAAGTCCGTGTCAAGTGCGGAGCAAAATTCCAACCTCTTTCACTAATGGTCTGTAGTCACAGGCCTCACAACAATGTACAGTTTCCTCCTGGAGGTCTGGAAGCTGTAGTGCTAGCAGCCACCAGCTCCAGCACTCCCTGACTAAGATGGAACCAGTGCCACCAGGTTTCATTCCACAGGTTTCAGGTGTGGAGAGCTTATACAGTCCTCTGATTTTTTTTCTAGTTCTGGTTCTGCAGCTTTTCAACTTTAGTTTTATTGACAGATTTTTCGCTGCTATTCTGAGGATGTCATTGACTTCTTTGCTACAGCAAAGAAGTCTGGAGGCCTCAGTGCTGGCAATCCTGGTGCGGTTAGGCAAGAGGTGCCATCAATTCCTTGAAGCCACAGCTGTTTCCTAGGGGAGGTGAACGGAGTATTTTGTTGTCCTCTGTTCTGTCTTCTGGCTTTGTTTCTGCTGCCTTTCAACTTTTCATTGCTTTGTTCAATTTATTTGTTTCTGTGTTTTTTCCTCTTGTCAAGATGCTGTCTCCATAGCAATTTGGTTTTGAGTGTCAGCACAACTGAGATGTGCTACTTCCCTCAGTTGCCATCTTCCCAGAAGTCTATATCCTCTATTTTTCTAAGAACATATTTCCCCCTTCTGTGGGGGAAGTCTGGGGATTTCCATGTAGTAGCTTAGAATTATCCTGTAAGGAAAGTTGTCTGACTTTTCAAGGTCTTTTTACCTGTGAAGCCTGCAATGTTTTACTTATCTATGTCTCAAAGAAGGGGAAACTTTAGTCATTGTACAACCGAGTTCCACCTGCTCTAAGCTTTTCTGATTTTTCTTATGACTTTTATGGCTGCCTGAGGCTGGAATATGCCAGATTCATTTGGTTCCTAGGACGTTTCAGCAACATCTTCAGTACAGCCCTCTCATTTTTCTGGGTTTCTACTTATAGATGAGTTGGTGTGATTATTTCGTTTGCCCTACAGTCAAAACACAATATATTGTATTATCTAATCAATTATCCTAGTTTAAAACCTTCAAAAGAAATATCCTTAATGTATAGATGAAGACTGTAAGTGGCTCATATTAAAAATCCATTTTCTTAAATGTGAGCCATTGTTTGGGCAATTTTTTAAAGTGCAAATTCCATTATGTAGTTGATGGATTGTAACATTATTTGACTTTTTTTCATTTGGCCAAGAAAAGATACATGAAGACATTAAAATGTGTATGTTGCTTCTTAAAAACATGCATTTTTAAATGGGAATATTTTATCCAATTACCAAACTATAAGGTCATTTTCAGATTACTTTGTGTTCATATCATTTTTATTTCCAGATGTCATAAAATGCTTTTGGATTGATGTGGAAGATGCTTATCGGCTTAAGCCATACAGCAGTAGTAACTTCAACAATAGTTTTGAACATTGGTTAAAACAATAATGAAATTAATGAGCTCTTCATACATTAATAGTCATTGGGTACTGTATATTTTTTAGGGGGTGAGTCAGAATATTGTATAGTTATACAAAGTGCTAATCAACTATTTGTTGAATTTAATCTATCTATACTTGATAGCTTTAATTCAGAATCCAAGTGAAGTTTTTGCTTAGTAAATTATATTTCTAAAATTAGCCAAATACTTGTATTTGCAGAGGACATCTGCCTACTTATATTTTTAATAGAGTAATCATCCACAAATATATTTTAAGGATCTTTTGAAGGTTTCATTCCTGATAATCTTTTTTTTCTTTTTTCTTTTTTTTTTTTTTGGTACTGGGGATTGAACTCAGTGGCATTCTACCTCCAAGCTATACCCCTAGCCCTATTTTTTATTCTTTATTTTGAAACCGAGTCTCACTAAGTTGCAGAGTGCCTCACTAGGTAGCTGAGGCTGGCCGCGAACCCGGATCCTCCAGTCTCAGCCTCCCGAATGCTGGGATTACAAGCGTGCGCCACCACGCCCGGCTCTCTCTTTTTTTTTCTTTAACTTAACTAATATTTCTATTTTTTATATTGAAGACAGATTCACTGAAAAGACAGATACATATATGAAGAGGAATCACAGCGTTCCATTTTCTCATCTAAAGCAGGGAAATAGGTGAATGTAGATGATAGACGGAGTATATAGGAAAATAAAAAGTATGTTAGGTTTTTATGCAGTGTTTATGTTTCTATATGAACTTATAAAATTGTAAAAATCACACAATTTGGAAATGTTGCCTCACTTATTTTCCTATAAAAATGAAATGTGTCTGTACACAGATTCTTATGGAATGGCATATCTGTTTACCTAGCTTTTTCTTTTCTATTCTTTCACGAGGACAGATAGGAACTGACCCAGCACCTGGTTCCAGAATCTGAAGAATTTTGAAGACAAAAAATCCAGGAAGGGTGATTAACTGAGCTAAGCTCAAACATTTAGATATATGATGACACAATATTGTTTTTGGGAATGCCATGCTTTGTGTCTTTCAATACAAGTGAAAAGAGAAATTCACTTCTCTATGTCTGCATCTATAATCTTTATGTCTAATAATTTTAAAAACTATTTCCTGCTATATCTTAAACATCTCCTTCTACTTACTTCTTCCTCAAAAATATTTTTAACATCCTCAAATATCTTTCAATTTAAATGTTTGTATCTTTACCAATCTAATATCCTTATTAAGTTACACACATCTTCTCCTCTTCTAAGGTCAAGTTTTTACTCATTTACCTTTTACTCACCAAACATTCACCATATAATTATTTAACTTCTGCCTTTACCCCTCCATTGAAACTGATCTCAACCAAAGTATGCCAAACACAATGGCCACATTTCGGGTCTTGTTCTATTTGGCATCCGTATACTCTTTGTCACTGTTGATAACAAATACTTTCTTCTTGACCCATATTCTTCTTTTGACTCCTGTAAAATTAGACTCCCTGTTCTTCCATCTCCCATTGTGGGTAGTTCTGTTTCCTTTTTAGAACCCTCTGACCATGTCCATGCTAGTGTTTTTCTGGGGACTGCACTAAACTTGCTTTTCTCTAGTCTCTACATCTCTAGGACATCTTATTTGATTTCTTAGCCTCAAATTCCATAGAGATGCTAATGATTCACAAACCTTTATCTCCAGATCTCTAAAGTCAAATGTCTAGTTTTTACCCGTGGGTATACAGCTATATCCCTGTTTCTCCCATCTTTTCTAGCATTCCCCACACAAAAACACATTATTATTTCTATTTTTTTCTCAGTGAGTGAGTCTCTCCTGCATACACTTATTGAGTATCCTTCTCCACTTCATATCCCTTTGGTCTTATATGATGCCTCCTCCAGGAATACACATTAAGCCCCTAAATTTGAGCCATGTATTCTCTTGTATGCTCCCAAAATACCATGTGCTATCTTATTACTAATGGTGCCTCCCTCTCTAAACATAAAACTACATGCAGGTCAGAGTTTTTTGGCATTATTTACAGAACTGTATTACCTAAGATAGCATAATATGGATAAAAAAGTAGACTTCACGTATTCTCCTAATGAATAAGAGAGAAGAAAGGAGGTAGATCATTTATGGCCACTCAAAAGAAAATAATTGATGTCAATATCAGTGGGCCCTTTGTACACATTTATTTCCAGGTGATAGGTTGGTTTCTGGTAGATCCTTCCTGAAAAAAATATACAAAATTATAATTTTATTAGCTAGATTTCTTTTGAAATTATATGATCAGATTTTTTTTAAATCAACTAACTGAAAGGCAAATAGAAGTAACTAAAACTATAAACAAACAAACCTAAGCAAAATAAAAAGATTTATAGCCTAAGTCACTGAAAAACTCCGGCAGTATTAGCTAGATCTAAGGGCTGAAGTGATACCAAGAGACATTTCTTTATCTCTGTGCTCAGATTTCTCCTGTGTTGTCTTCACTCTCAGGCAAGCCATTATTCAAGCTCTGAATCAAAGAAGTCTCACTTCTTTGTGACAACGTGTTTCCTGGAATTGAGCTTTGTTAGGCTGAACTGGATGTTTCTGTTCTTGAACTAATTGTTTAGATGAACAAATCTGATGCTCTGGTTTACAGGCCTTGGCAACATGCTATCCCTCGAGGAAGAGGCACTGTCAGATAGGTCAAGTCCTGTGAACTGAGGACTGGGGAGATGATATCCATGGATTCTGTGCAGGCAGAATTAGTAAGGAAGTCACTTGAAGATATAAACATCATTCAAATTTATTTATTTATTTAAAATTTCTTTATTTTAATGTCCTAATTAGGAGTAAGAGACTTTTACAAACACCCAAAAGCTGGAGCTAACCTTTTTATAAACAACAAATACGAAAGTAAGTTAGGAAATTTTAAATGTCCAGAAGACTAATCATTTTACAGAGAATGTGACATCTATGGTTTCTAGCTAGATGTTTTAAAAGACCTCTTCCTTAAACTAAATGCTATTCTTTAAAAGTTAAAAATAACATCACTATAGTAACTCTTTAGTTTATTGGTCCATAAGCCCTGAATCCTCCTACCTTCTCCAGTATTTTTCAAATGAGCAGTCAAAATCTATAGAAATAAATACCACATTCTCAAATCTATGTTCCTAAAGAATAGTAGTATCTACAACATTACTATGCAGTCATGTCTGAAAGTTACAAAGCACTTTAAGGAAATTTCCTCCTGGATGTGAGGTCTCTATATCTGAAGCTCAAGAATTACAAATCCCACTGTAAGGTATTTTTCCTTTCTCATGGCAAAAGTAATTAGCATGCTAGAAAGCACATATATTTCAAGGTCATTTTAGCTGCAAATTTCTTGCATGAAAAGCTATATTTTAAAGATAAATAGGAATTTCTTGTGGAAACAGAAGGCAGCAGTCCTTTAAGTTTCTGATGTAAACACACACACACACACACACACACACACACACACACACACACACACACAAGCTTGGGATAT
The DNA here is from genome assembly GCA_004027655.1 of Graphiurus murinus. Classification (NCBI taxonomy): domain Eukaryota; kingdom Metazoa; phylum Chordata; class Mammalia; order Rodentia; family Gliridae; genus Graphiurus; species Graphiurus murinus. The sequence goes on along the minus strand of PVLC010005806.1, from coordinate 49,024 downwards.
AGAAAAGCAACACAATTTGTAGCATTGCTGCAGTCACCAATTTTTATCTTTTTTCCTCCTAACTATAAATTGATGCCCATTTTAGGAAATGTAATTGCAAAACACCATTTTAAATGTGTAATATGCTTGGTCTATAATTTCGTAGAATATTTACTGTAATGTTCATTCCAGTATCATTCTAGCCTTTTTGTGTGTGTGTGTGTGTGTGTGGTACTGAGGAGTGAACTCAGGGGTGTTCTACCTCCGAGCTATACCCCAGCCCTATTTTTTTATTCTTTATTTTGAAATAGGGTCTTACTAAGTTGTGGAGTTCCTCACTAGGTAGCTGATGCGGACCGCAAACCCAGATCCTCCTGTCTCAGCCTCCCAAATGCTGGGATTACAAGCGTACACCACCATGCCTGGCTCATTCCTGCCCTTTAGAAGCATGAGATTTAAAAAGATTAGGTAAGGAATAGGTATCTTATTGCTTCAGTTCTTTATGGTTTCCAGGAGGGGAAAGAGCCAGGTCATCTTTGTTGTTGTGGATTTATTTAAAGACACATGGAAATGAAATAATAGGGGAGGAGAGTCTTGTTGGCTTGAAATTTATCCTGGATCTCCAACTTCCAAGTTCAGATAGATGGTCTTAAGGAGAAGTGGATCCCAAGCTCAGTCTTATTCAGAGACTCTAATCTCTAACAGCCTGTGTATTCTTGATTATTCAAGATTATCAACTGGTATAAAATGGAACTTTTCTAAAAATTACTCAGCTTTTTTCCCAAAAAATTATAAAGCATTTTGTAGCCTCAAAGTATTAGGTTAGGATAAAGTAGCTGTCATAACAAATAAGGACCCAATGATCAGGAGCTTAACACAGCAAAATTTTTTTCTTTTTTTCTTACTTGTTTAATCTCATACAGATCAGTAAGCACTCCAGAACATCAGCACCACACTTAGCAAGCCAGTGTGATTCAATATCACGATATTATCACCTAAATTAATAGCTTCCAGAGGAGGAAAGATGTCAGTAAACTCATACCCATGCTAAATAATTGGAATATCACTGTATTAGTTACCTTTGCATTGCCATGACCAGAATATTGAACAAGAACATTTTATAGCAAAATATCTAATAAGAACAGTTTAATTAGAAGAAGAACAGTTTATTTGGGTCATGGTTTCAGAGGTTCAGTCAATAGACGGCCTGCTCCAATGTAGAAACCTCATGGTGTCTGAGAAGTGAACCCCTCAACTCATGGTGGCCAGAAGCAGAGGTGGGGGTGGCAGGGACAGATACAGTCCTCAAGGCCATACTCACAGTGGCCTCCCTCCTCCAGCTACGCCCCATCTCTGGACCTTGCTGCCCTGGGGAACAGACTTTCAACACATGAGCCTTAGGGGCGGTATTCCGGACCAAAACCATAGCAAGCCCCTTATCATTTCCGCACACAGTCTATTTCCAGAACTTCCTGGAGGCCTAGTGGGAAATGTGTAGAGGTGTATCTAGTGAGTGCAATTTATCAGCCACAATCAGTTTTCTCATCTATAAAATGGGCATGCTCACAATAATGTATAGGTGTATTACACAGCAGTGCTATATAACCTAGAACCACTGTATAGCAAATTATATAATATATCAACTATGCTTAGAAAGTACTAAACAAACAATAGAAAGTATACATGGAAAGTACTATATAAACAAGAGCTACTATTATTTATTTTCTCATGAAAGGAACTTCAAAGTTTACATAGATTTTTTTCTATAGTATATATTGTGATTTTAAGATCAATTCAAAATATTTTCATGAACTTCAGATGTATTTTCCTTTCCATTGGTGATTTAATTATATTGATTGAGATTTTGACAATAGTTTGAAAGACTCCCAATATTTTATTTTATTATAGTAACTGAGGATATTTTATAGGGGGATTGGTACTGGCAATTGAACCCAGAGTCATTCTACTTCTAAGCTATACTCTCAGTTTTATTTTGTTTTTTATTTTGAAACAAGACCTTGCTAAGTTGCTGAGGCTGTCCTCCAATCTGGTCTTTTTCTATCTCAACCTCCCAAATACTGGAATTACAGGCGTGTGCTACCATGCCCAGCTGATAACATTTTTTGAAAGAGGGAGCTTTGGGTAAGACTGTAGGTACCTGTGTATTCTAGCTGGATCTTGTTGTTCGAAGACAAGGTTCATTTAATGAAAATTTCGTGTTCTTTTCCTAGACCTAAGGGTCCATATTCAAATTCATTCAATGTAACCTGTTTATTTTGTGCAGATAAGTGTGTTCTAGAGGCTATAAAGATGACTCAGATATATCCTTGGTCTCAAAAACTTCCAATATTGATTACTGAGAACAAACATTTGCACGATGATAATATATGTAGATTAAGCTCTAACAGATGAACAAGAATATATACTATCCAGGCAGGTAACCATGAAGGGTGATACAAAGGGGGAAGGTTGAGATGATGTAACAAGATATGGGGGACTTTAGAAAGTAGGGGGGCAATCCCTGGTCTAAAAGCAAAGAATGTTATTGTAGGGCATTGAGTTGGCTAGGATAGCCCCCACCCTTCCTGAGACAGGATAGCCCCCCTCCCCTTCCTGAGACAGGATAGGCCCCTACCTTCCAGACTCATCCTAGCCCTGGCAACAGGGCTCCACCAATCCCCTGCCTCCTTTGTGTTACCTTTCCCCGTGCACAAGTTTCCCCACTTCTGTACACTCCCTATAAAAGGCTGAACTAATACGAAGTCGGAGTTTGTGCCACGATTCCACTGCGTTGGAAAAGGCCGAACCCCAACTCGAGTTGGCAATAAACCCCCTTCTTGCTATTACAGTACTCTATGTGCAGTGATTGTCTCTTGGAGGGGCACACCCGGATTTGTGCATAACATTATGAAGAAAACTTAGAAAAAATTAGACACATATAAAATGGGCTTTGTAGACTATATTTGCAAAAGTTTCATAACCTACTAAGTAAAGCAGATCTGCAAAAGTTTAGTTTGTTTTTTTTTCCCCTGTATTGTAGCCATGTTTCACATAGATAAAAATTTCCCTGTGTTTGATTTACTTGAAAAATTTTCCCTGAATTGAGCATCGTTTCCAATATAAGAATATGAAACTTTTTATCTCCGAAAAACTGCTAGACCTTCTACTACCACCCTTCTGAAATACTTTTGCAATTAACTTTCAATCTGTTCTGTGCCTGATAAAAGAGATGAAACAATGTTCCCCAATATAGATAGCAACCGCTGATAGGTACATAGGTTAATGTAGTAGCTTTCCATTTTCCATTCTGAAAGGATAGGGAGCTTTGAAGAAATGGGGGGAAAATAAAGGAAATGGTTTAAAAAAACCATCAAGGTTCTCCACACAGAATCTCAAAACTGTTTAAATACATGAATGCAAGGCCTGACCCTTTTGCAACACAATTTTCAGTAAGATTGTTTTACTTGTTAGATCTATAGGATAGGAACCTTTGTATTTGGAAAAGCCAAAGGGATTAAATTCATGACAATAGTTTGAAATTTTATTTGAGTGATATGTTTGATATTGTTCTGTGAAAGACTGAAAAAAATCACTAAAATTGTCTTTATTAGAATTGGATAAACTAGTCCACAGAAGGGATACTTTTCAAAATAATTATTTTTTTCAAATTGTAAATATATTTTCCTTTGTCATCAATCCACGGGGAGAAAAATAATTACACATGCATTTAGTAATTACCTTTTTAAAAAACTTTTCTTGATGTATCATAGTTATATATCACAGTGAGGTTCAAAGTCATGCAAACACGCATGCACACATTTTTAAGTTCTGGTAGGATATTTTTAAATGAACTGTTGGTTATGTATAGCAGTATCCTCCAACAAATGATAAAGCAGGCAATTTTAAATTCAAGTAAGAATAAAATTATAAAAAATGTCTTGTGTCTGGTTATATTTGCATCTGCCACAAAACAGAACAAATAAACACAAATATTATCTGCCAGTATATTTATACATGTAGATAGATGTGTGTAAGTACCCAAATTAGTAAGTGCTAACTAAGATGCATAAAAACATTATTTCTAAATGTAGCAAGCTTTACTTATTTCACATATTGATATACTATAGAAATATGAACATAAATAGTCAGGATGGTTTTTTTTTATTTCTTGCAGTGGGATATTTTCTGCACTTCATTTGTCAGAGGCCTATAAAAAACTTGTACTTCTTTATTTTTTAGTTCAGAACTGGAACTGGTGATTGCTTTAGAGCCACTTAATGTCATCATCCCCAGAAACATCATGCTCTTGCCATTTTGCAAAAGTGTGTCCAAGAAATGAAATATTCTTCAGCATTTTTGGGTTTGAATACTGCCTTGAGTTAAACAGCATCAACTTTAATTTGCACTTGGTGTAAATGGAAAACTAAAATGATGTTTTTGGGAATGTGCTGATATGCTAAATTCTTAGCTCACACACACAATATAGCTTTTAAAATTGATGGAATTGTCTTAATAATTTTATTAAAAAGTCTCTATTGACTTAGGATGTATGTACAGTTTGAAATGTATTATATTACTACTTGTCAATCTGAAGTAAATGCAGGTATTTTTTCTCCTGAAAATGTGTCACAAGAAAGGACATATTAATTTTTCTTTTTCTCATCTTTGGTTCTCTGTCCTATTTACTGTCGTATTCAACTTATTTAAATGTTCCACTTGTATATTTTGCCTTCTTCTAATAACATGTTAACTCCCCGAGGATAGGAATTCTTAATGCTACATTCATCAGGACATTCCTAGGGCCTAGAACATTGGCAGTACATAATTAGTGTTCAATACAAATCTACCAAATGAATAGACATATTTACACACATACATGCTGTTTAGGTACGGATTGTACATGCAAACCAAATATCTGTATATGAGACTGTCAAATTACTTAATTATTCACTCTCTCACACACACATACAACATGTGTAATTTCTTAGTGGGTTATAAAGGACATTTTATTAGAGTGAAATCTCTCCTATGCTGGGAGGTATTAAAGTCTCCTTCTAATCCCAAACAAAAGGGGAGTTTGGTAGTTTAACGTACAGCCTCGCCCCTTCCTCTGAAAGGGGCCAGGAACCTTTGTTTTGGACTTTCCATTAGCATTTCTTGTCAAGAGGATTCACACTGCTCCTCAGCTGTTGTGACTCACTCCCACTTCATGTGCTACCTGAAGATCAGCTGAATCCAAGGAGGAGGAATGTGTTGGCTGTCAACTTCATTCACATGATAGAAAGTGCAGCTAATGGCCCTATTATACTGTCACTTTGGAAAACTTTAGAACCAAGTGGCTAAAAATATTTCTCACTGTGAAAGATAGTGAGGCTTCTAAAAGATTACCTTTGCAAATATTTTTTAAGAGATGAGGCTATTGTGACTACATCTTTTCTTTCTGGGTAATATTTCTTTCGGTGTTGCCGCATAGGGATTTCTGTGTTTGTTAGGCAGCTACAACACTGGGTAAACTGCCTGGGGAGGCAGGAGATGTAGAGCATATTCATTATTTTCTCCATTTATGCATTCATTCTCTTAAGTATATTAGCTCTAGTCCTTTTGTATTCTAGGTACTGACCTAGATGCCTTCTGGTAGGCAAGGGTGAGTAACAATGATAGACTCCTTACAGTGCATTGAATACTATGAAAGTTGTATATTGATGGTTCTGAGACAGAGAACAAGAGCATCTATACACTTGAGGTATTAAGGAGGATGACATTTAGTTGCAAACACTTGTGTTGCTTCTCAAAAACGAGTGACATTTATTCATTTTACAAATATATATATTGAATGTCTTCTTTGGAACTAGATTCCAGATATATTACAGAGGAACAAAGTAGACATGGGCTTGGTCCTTGTGAAATGTAGCTTGTGGGAGAAGACAGACATAAGTCAATTAATCTCCAAGTAAAAATGTGTGATAAGAGCCAGCCATGGTGGCACGTGCTTGTAATCCCAGTATTTGGGAGGCTGAGACTGGAGGATCTGAGTTCATAGCCAGCCTCCACGATCTGTTTCAAAATAAAGAATAAAAAAATAGGATTGGGGATGTAGCTTGGAGGTAGAATGCCCCTGGGTTCAATCCCTAGTACCACACACACACACACACACACACACACACACACACACACACAAAAATGTGTGATAAGTGGGAGAAAATTCAATAAACTCAAATGGAGCATTGCAGGTAGATATAAATTTTGATAGATTGCTCAGGGAAACCTTTGAGGAAATGGCATTTGAGCTAACACCTTAAGTTGAGTAGAAATTTGCTAAACAAAGACAGGGAGAATTGCATACCAGGGAGCAGAAACAGATTCCTTTTATTTTATTCAAAGGACTTTGCTTTCAAACCAGAAAAAAAAAGTCTTTAAATCATCACTTTGAATGAACATCATGCTAATTGAACATTGTATTTAAAATTTATTTTTCCCCATTTTTTTTTTTTTTAATTCTCAAAGGATAACATGAAATACTTCAGAGTCACCAGAATGTTATTTTGAATGTATTTTTTGTTGTCGTTTTTCAATCATTTAGTCACTTTGGATTTCATGGCTTTATTGCTATTGGGGTTTTTTGAATTTTCAAATGTCAGTTTACACTTGGCATGGTACAGCCACAGACCACAAAGACCATACCCAATGTGGAAATACTGCATATCTAACTTTTCACTCTTCAATAAACTTTTCTATTTATTGCCCTCCAGCCATAATAACTCACTCTTGTCAGATTGTATTCCTCTCTGCCCATTTCAATTTTCAGTCCATTTCTGTTCTCACTCAATATTGGTCATCCTGAGATCCAGCGCATCCAAGGGGGCCTGCTTCCGGTCTCTAGTGATGCAAATGCTTTATCATGTGCAATGGGGCAAAGGCTTTCATTTGGTTTTTAATCTAACAGGGCAACTGGCAAAGCAAAGTTTCTGGACCTTTACTCCAAGTCTTCTTTGAGGAACTGACATTTGAACTGAACACTAATGGAATTGGTCATGCAATAACAAGAAGGAGGAAGAGGGGAGGCAGAAATTCTAGGCAGGGGGGCCTGGTGTAGAAATTGAGAGAACTGACACATTATGATGCATACAAACAGCTACTTTTAGTCATGTGAGCTACTAAATGCAGAGTGTAAATACACAGGGAAAAGAAACAGAGGTGTCTCAGTATTTAATTTAGTTAGAAAAAAAAAAAGAAGAAAAGTAGAAATGGTAGATGCTTATACCTAACATATATGGCTGTAGTGTCTCTGGCACCAATTCTTGCTTCAGTTAACAAGAAGACTCCAGTTTTCATGGGCCCTACCATTCCTGTTAGCCCAGCTAGTGTGGGTGAAAACTCAACTCAATCTACCCCTGGCTACCAATCTGATAATTATATTTCTATCATGATAGAACTAGTTCTGTCTTCAGAGTAAATGATGTATCCCATATCCTATAATAAAGTTTCATTTTTATCTCCAAATCAAATATAGTAAGCAGTTTTTTTTATTGCAAAGCTTTTGCTAGGAAAAAAATTGATCTTAAGCCCTTTTATGTCTCAAAATAGATACTTTATTTTTATCATTATCTTTTTGGTTATTCTTCCAAACTTGTTATGTCCTTCAAATAGTATTCCAGAATGTTAAGCATTTCTTAATCTTTCTAAAACCAGTGGAGATTTAGCTTCTTCAAATGATTACCGAGAGCCTACATAATCTCTCTTAAGTCTTCCAGGCTATTTGATCTGCCATTTCATATAGTTTTATCAGCACTTTTTAATATGTTGATTTGGTAAACTAACTGAACAGAAACTGAGGTACCAATGTAATAAAAATGAGGAGTTTTGGTGAGGCAAAGTTTAGATACTTAGACAGATCAAAATAACTGATGTATTGCATTCAAGATTCAAATGAAACGAAACAATATTTGTGTATATTTACAGTCTCTAATCAAGGAACATAAATCACCTTGCTTCCCTAATTCCACATGTGGTTTGAATACCCTAGACCCAGTGTTTATGAAGATATATTAGTTGTATGGTGAGGTTTAAGAATCGATTTAAGAACAAGGCATGTAGAAATGTGATGGGAAAACCAAGAACTTTACAACAATGTCAATCCTGTCAGAAAGATTCAATCCTTCTTTCTTAGAAAGATATTTGGCTAAATGGCCAAGTCAACAGACTGAAGTCAGGCTTTGAAATAATTTATGGGCTTACTTATACATGCTTTTAATCCCAGTAATTGGAAGGATGACAGAGAAGGATCATAGATTGGAGGCCAGTTTCAGCAATTTAGTGACACACTGTTTCAAAATATAAAAATGAAATAGAGCTGTCAATGTAGCTCAGAGGTCGAGTGCCATTGGGTTCAATCTCCAGTACACACACACAAAAAAATCTAAGTATGTCAATTGATGGGGAAAAAGGTAGAGAACTGTAGAATAAGAATAAGCATAGGATATTTATCATGATACTGAGTTTAACTGTCAAATGCAAACTGAATCTTCAGCAAATTAACTGAATACTCTTGGTCAAGAGACTTCTTGAGCAAGTATTTTAGGGGCGCTACAGTTTTGTCATCCTGGCAAGGGGCTTAACTGTGAGTTTCTCCATGTGTGTGTGAATAATTTGATGATGTAGACATTATTGAACTGTTGGGAAATGTAACTAGCTGATTTATGTGATGCTCTTAGTAGAGTGCTTGACATGCAATATGAACCAAGAAAATGCTTAATATTGTAATGATGATTAAGATGGAAACAGCATATTGTGACTCAACATCCTGGTAGTTAGAGAATCTGAAGGATAAGAAACTTGTTAAGCAAAGAACTAGAATTTGTTCGTGGGCAGAAGCATAGTTCAAGAAAGACATTGTGTCTCTTGAAGAATAATCTTCTATCAGCAGAAGAGAAATCAAAGATATTAAGCTATGATGGGTGGATTGGGGAATGGACAGGTACACTGACACCATATAAGTGTGCTCCCTAGTTCTGACCTATACCCTCAATACTCTATCTCCCAGGGCTTGTTGGAAGTGTAATTTCATTCCAATGCCCCAAGGGCTGATGGAATTGAAATTATTTTAAAATCTGAATTGACATTTTAAAATGAGGACTATCTAGGAACTTCATGACAGGCTGTCAGAATACCCCACTATAGGCAAAGGTAGTAATATAAAATTAAATAATCCAGGCAAACCTTTTGGCACAACTTTGCAAATACTATTTGTAATTGCCATGATTTCTTTCTTGAAACACTTCTTATTCTTGACTTACCAGATAACTAAGGTTGCCAGATCTAACAAATAAATACAGGATGTTCAATTACATTTACATTTCAGAGCAGCAATGACTAAGTTCAGTGTATCTCTCCAATATTGTATACATTTAGTATTTCGCAAATTAGCCAATAACTCACTTGTCTAAATTTCCCCCATTTTCTCTGCTATACTTATTGTTTCCTCTGCTGCTTTCCTCTCCCAAACTCAGCAAAGATACACTGAACTCCTAACCGAGCTTCTTCCTACTCTGTAAACTTTACATATGTTATTCTCTTTCCATGGAAAAGATCATTCCACTACTATTTGCTTTGGATACACTGTACTCATCTTTAAATCTTGCCATGCTTAGATTTATCCATGTACTAAGTTAAATTCTTTATTGTGCAGTTTTTTTTTTTTTCTTGTGGTACTGGAAATTGAACCCAGAGGCATTCTAACTTCAAGCTACACCCTCAGCCCAATTTATTTATAATTTGGAAATAGGGTGTTGCTAGATTGATGAGAGTCTCACTACTTGCTGAGACTGTCCTTGAACCTGCGATCCTCCTGTCTCAGCCTCCCAAGTACTGGGATTACAAGAGTGCACCACCATGACTAACTTTATTGTGCAGTTTAATAACACATTTTACAACATATATTATATCTATATTTGTTGAATGTCTATTATTTTTTCCAAAGTATGGCACAAGAACTATTTTTTACTTAATCTCTACTGAGTCTCCTGCATTCAGTGCAAGAAACTCATTCAATAAACATTTGTAGAATATAGAAGAAATAATCATTCTGGTTAATATGATTCTTATTGATAAGTATTAGCTTTTAATTTGCATAACACAATTTTCTAATGTTTTTTAAAGATATCAAAAAAGCCCTCTCAGTATACACTAAAGAAATGTTAGTAAAAAAACAAATTTCCATTATGTAGTAGTCAGTTTTGTTTTCTAATATGATAATGAACATTTACTGAAAGTCCTTCAGTGTCCCAATAATGTTAGAGGTACTTGAAATTTATATTGTCATCCATAGCCAACTATAATATGATCAATGTTAACTTGCAGAATGACAATGAATAATGCATAGTGTCAGATGATCAATTTAATATTTGGCAGGATATTGATAATTAGACAAAATTATTTATTAATGCTTTGTTGGCAAGACTACTTGAAAAACCAAGTCCAAGCAAATTTTTTTTTTGCTAAGAAAAGGAAATTATTGGCAGTATAAGAGATGTGACAAGCTTCAAGAGTTAGATGCTTTATTTTCCAATAAGGAAGATTCGTTTCTGTCTAGATGATGAATATAACAGTTATTCGAATCAAATAATATACTTCCTAATTAATGGCAAATTTCTACTTAATATCTTATCATCTTTTGTTTTCTCTAACCATAAAAATCTATAATAACTTATCCCACCAGAAACATTACAACTTTCTAAATATTGGCATTACTTCAATTAAAATATATTGAAATGATGATCTATGTTTAAGAACCACTAAAGACTTTGCAACTGCTTGTTCATAGATTACAAAGTGTGTTTGAATTTATCAGAGTCAAGAGAAAACAATAAACAAATAAGTGAAAATACTGCTATAGTTTTGGGCCTAAACTAATTGCTATGCTTTATATATTCCTTCCAAACTCTGACGTTTTCTAATAATAAAGAACAACTCTGCTGGGTTTGATAGTGCATGCCTGTAATCCCAGCACTTGGGAGGCTAAGACCGGAGGATTGCAGGTTTGGGGACTGTCTTATCAATCTAGCAAGATCCTGTTTCCAAATAAGAAACAAAATCTGGATGAAGGTGTAGCTCAAAGGTAGAATGCCTCTAGGTTCAATCTCCAGTACCACAAAAACAAAAAACAAACAAACAAACAAATAAGCCAAAAACCAAAAACAACAAAAAAACCAAAGCCAGTGTACTTTTCCCTTCTCTCTGTCTCACACTTCTTACTCACCCTCTGCAGTGCTATAACAGAACCAGAACACTTCTCAGATTCATCCTCTCAGTCTTGAACTTCCCAGTATCCAGAACTGAAAGCCACATAAGATTCTGTTCTTTATAATTTAGACTAAGGTATTCTCTTGTAACAATACAAAACAGATTAAGGTGAAAAACTGGCACCCCAAAGTGGGGCTGTTGCTATAACAATTACTTGAACATGCGGAAGGAAGCAGCTTTGGAACTGAGTAGTAAGCACAGACTGAAAGAATCTGGAAGAGCCAGTCACAAAAAGCCTGTTTCCATGAGCAGTGTTAAGGGCTAGTCTGATAAGGGCTCAGGATAAGAGCAGCACTATAGAGAGTCTGAATCTTCTAAGAGAAGATTTATGTAGTTGTGAATAGAACGTTGGAAGAAAGATGGACACTGAAGCTATTCTGACAAGGTCTGGATGGAAATGGGGAACAAAGAATTAGAAGCTGGAGTAGAGGCCATTCTTTCTTCATTTATCCACTATGTCCAAACCCTGGAGCTTTATAGAAGCCAGAACTTAATTTTTATTTTTTTATACTTTTATTGGTGCATTTAGTCTCACATCATAATGCAGTTCATAGTGCTGGTGACATACATGCACACAGCACTTGGTGGACTTTTCCCTGGCTCCCTCCCCAAACCTCTCCAACCCTCCCCTTCCCCATATAGGATATTGAAAATGACATTGGTATTCTGACATATGTACATAATCTCAATGGAAGAAGTTTTGAGCAAGGAACCAGGATATCTGGCTGAAGAAATGTCTGAGCAGCAAAATATTCAGGCTGCTGCATGCCTCCATTTAAAGACATATGATGAGATGGGAGATCAAAAAATAACTTGACCAAATTTGTAATGAAAAGAGAGGCAGCACAAAAAGATTTTGGAAATTCTCAGATAGCCATGTAAAGAGTGGAAAGGGCATTTAGGAAAGAATACCAAGGCTGGAGCCAACAAACCTTCTGCTAAAGTGATTCACGTTGATAGAAGGAAGCCATCTGCTAGTCATCAAGATGATGGGAGAGATCACCCAAGGCATTTCAAAGATCTTTGAGTCGGCCGGCTCCCTCCTGTCATGGGCCCAGAACTCCGGGACAGCAGAAAGTTTTGAGGGAATGGCTTGGTGTGAGCTCTGTGGGCTTGCTGACCAGAGCTGCCCTGGATTGCTGTCCCCCACATTCTGCCACAGTGATCCTCACTGCCCCTGCGCAAATGGACCCAGGAGGTTTAACCCACTACTACAGAGGGCACAAGCAGTAAGCCTTGGTGGCATTTCTGTGGTGCCAACCTTGCAGGTGTGCAAAAGGTAACAGTTTTGGAGGCATGACCTGTGCTACCTAGATTCTTATAGTATTGTGGACTCCCTGGGGGAGACTTCTCATGGAACAACTCTGGAGTACTTCCCTTTTCTCATCCTCAGCAGGGCAATTCCTGTTGGAGTCATGAGAATGAGGTCACAGCAGAGAGTCCCCATAACAGCCACATCCCAGTGGCATTGTGGGAGTGGGACTGCCTCCCAAACCCCAGAACCCTGGAGCTGCCAGAATACAATGCTAGCCCAGGAGAATTGCAGACAGGAGACTCCAGCCAGTGAAAGATGCTGCCTGGACTGAGACCCACAGAGCCACAGGAGCAGGGCTGCCAATCTACACCCTTATTGTGTCTACTGGGTTGCACATGGAGGGAAAGATTATTCTGGAGCTTAAAAGTAAGTTTAATGACATTTTTTTTCTATTGGGTTTGGGCCTGCTTGAGAACTATTACTCCTTTCTTCTTATTTCTTCCTTTTGAAATGGAAATATTTACCTAATGCCTAATTGCCTAATCTGTCTAAAATATATCTACTGGTCCACCATTCAAATTCAGAAGTAGTTAGGTTTTTGTTTTTTTGTTTGTACTGGGGATTGAACCCAGGGACATTCCATCTCCGAGCTATACCCTCAGCCCTTAGAGTCTCATTGGGTTTCTGAGCGTCTTGCTACATTGCTTAGGCTGTCCTCAAATCTGCTATCTTCCCACACTCAGCTTAGAAGTAATTATTTTGCTTTTATTTAACAGGTTCACAGCTGGAGAGAATTTGCCTCATGGTGAACTAGGACATAAATCTCCTTCATAGGAGACTCAGATGAAAGTTTGGACTTTTGAGTTGATGTTGGAATTGTTATGGGGTACGACGAACCCCAAAATCCTTAGGTCCTTGGTATCGTGAAGAAAAGAATTTCAACACATACCAGTTAAAACATCTGGCAGGATTTATTAAAGTTTTAGGGAAAACTGGGAGGAAGGGAAATAAGGGAAGGGGGAATAGAAAGGGGAATAGGTCACCCGGACAAGTCCAAGTGCATGTCCCCAGAGGGAAGGGAGAAGGGGGAAAAATCCCCGGTTACCCGGACAGGTCGAAGGTCAGGTCCCAAGTGGGAAGGGGCGAACAAAGAAAGGTGCAGAAAGATATATGAGAGGGCGGGGTCCTCTTCTCCAACCCCTCTCTCTCAGGTTTCAGTTGGGCGATAGGTGGGCTTCTCCTGTGGGGGCAGGTCACAGAAAAGTTGGCTCCTCCTCTTTCCAGGTTCCAGGATTCAGGTGGGCTTCAGGTGGGGGCTGGGCGTTTCTGGAGTTTGGTGGTGAAAGAGACAAAGAAAACTTCCAAGGGGTGGAGTTGGCTTTACTCTCCAGATTTTTTAAAAGGCTATATTAAAACTATATTTTTATGAATCCTCCCGATGCCATCCTTCTACCTAACATTCCACCTTCGAGGCTACCTCATCAGAATGAGTTAGGATCTTGGAAAATATTGGTATAGAATGAGGAAGACATACATGACATGAGTTTTGGGGGCCGGGGCACAATGCTGTTTCCAAAACTCACATTGAAGAAAAAAATTTTTTGCAGTACTGGAGATTGAACCTAGGGGCATTCTACCTCCGAGATACATCCTCAGCCCTATTTTTTATTTGTTATTTTTTGAAACAGGGTCTCATTAAGTTGTGGAGTGCCTCACTAAGTAGCTGAAGTTGGCTGTTAACCTCTGATCCTCTGGTCTCAGCCTCCCAAGTACTGGGATTACAGGTATGCACCATCACAGCGGGTGTCACATTGAAATTTAATTGCAATTGTGACAGTATTAAGAGGTGAGAATTTTAAGAGGTCTTTAGCTGAGGAGTGCTCTGACTTCCTGAGTAAATAGATGTCATTGTCCTTGGAGTGGCTTAGTGATTATGATGGTGCATTTCTAGTAAAGGTGAAATAGCTTGATTTCTCTGTCTGTCATACCCACTTTCTTACCCTTCCACCATGCAGTGAGGCAGCATGGCGGCCCTCACCAACTGCTGTTACCATGTTCTTGTTCTTCTCAACCTCTAGAACTGTGAGAGATGGATTTTTCATCTTTACCAGTTACCCATGGGTGGCATTCTGCTAGATAGCAACATAAAACAAACCAAAACATTAATATACATTCCCATTTAAAAAAATCAAGGCTAGATACAGTCACAATTTTATATTATTTTAATAGAAGTTTAATATAGTCATAAAAATATATGCATAATAAATGTACAAATTACTGAATTATAATATCATGAACATGCTCTTATAACTTACTACTCATATCAAAAAGTAGAATATCTCAAGCATACCAAAAGCTGTTCTATAGCATTTGTATCAATAGTTCACCCTACTCACCAACAAATGTTTCTTGCTTTCAATATTTCATCTAAGTAAGTTGACATTTAAAGTAGTTGCCTCTATATAATACAAAATATACTTTTTTGTCTTGCTTTAAGAATGCCAGTGTTTTTTTGTTTTTTTTTTTTTTTTTTTGCAGTACTAGGGATTGAACTCAGGGGCGTTCTACCTCCAAGCTATAACCCCAGCCCTATTTTTTATTCTTTATCTTGAAACTGAGTCTCACTAAGTTGTGGAGT
Source organism: Graphiurus murinus (assembly GCA_004027655.1). Lineage (NCBI taxonomy): Eukaryota > Metazoa > Chordata > Mammalia > Rodentia > Gliridae > Graphiurus > Graphiurus murinus. The sequence continues at coordinate 33,854 of PVLC010005806.1, read as the reverse complement.
GCCTCACTAGGTAGCTGAGGCTGGCCGCGAACCCGGATCCTCCGGTCTCAGCCTCCCGAATGCTGGGATTACAAGCGTGCGCCACCATGCCCGGCACCAGTGGTTTTTTTGTTTTGTTTTGTTTTTGTTTTTGTTTTTCCTTTAAACTCCATGAGAAAGCTGAAAAATGTATTTATCTTCTCGGTCTCCTAGCTACCACTTTTTGATTATATTCTCAGCTGATGTACTGGCATTTGTGAATTCCACAGTGGAAAAGTGACATTTAGAGTTCACTTTTCCCTGCCTTTATTTCCTCCATGATCTTAGTCCTCAAATCCTCATGGGCTTGTAATCTCTCCTATTCTTGGAACATCAGTCTTTTTATATTTTGGTCAACTTTTCTAGTTGTTCATTAAGTTGCATTGATTTATAACAATCAGTTTTTACTTGAAGTCAAACAATGTATTTAATATTGGGTAAATATTATTTTCTGTATGACTAAGGCTCTGGTTCTGATGTTTAAGCCTAATGGTTCTCTATGGCAGTACTGAGAAGCTGTGCATTTTTTTCCTTCTATGCCTAAGGCTTGGCAGTGACATCAAGGGGCCATACATTCTTTCATTCTGAAATTGTTTTCTGCTTTAGAAATGTAGCTCCAATTACATGATTATAATTGAGTTTCTCTCTGATGTAAATGGAGTGTGTGTATGTGTACGTACTGATTCCTCTTGGCAAATATTTCAGCTTTACTTCTTATGTCTCTTTCTGTTATTCTCTATCAGTCAAATATAAAACTGTTGATATTTCCCCCTTCAGATTGTATAATACCTGCACTCCTGTCCTTTTACATTCTCTCTGTTAACCCTCTCATTACTTCTCTCTCAGACTATGATGACTCCTTGCTGAAGGATCTCATCCTATTTTCTCCTATTTTTAGGTATTCACAATTCTCTGGTTGTGACCACCATTTTTCCACTTAAAGCAACTTCCTTAAATAGAGCTCTGATACCACTCACCTATTGAATTTCCTCCATCTCTCCTCATTATTGAACAAATAAAATTAAAATTACTTATGCTTTGATATTATTCAGGGTATATTATACCACAGAAAATCGCTTTTCACTTACCTTGGTTTAAATTGTTAAGTTGTATTTGCAGGAAATTGTGGTAGATGCATATTGCTCCATGTCCATTGACATCAAATGTCTTTTCTCAGCCTTGTTGAAGCAGGCAGGGCAGAGGTTCTGGGAACAAGAAAGGTTATAAGAGGTCATGTGTGTAAATAGCAAAAGCAGGGTAGGTTAATAAGATACAAGGGTAACAATGACCAGGTAAGGACTATGGAAATCAAAGCACAACTTCAGCCCCTTCTGTGACTGCATTCTGAGGAAAACCTTGTAAACAAGGATAGGGGAGGTAAGTAGACAAGTGGTGCCAGGAGATTAGAGCCCACTAGCCCTGGAGATAACGATTCAAAGTAAGGATTGAAAGTGAACAAAAGTCATTGGGTCTCCACGACTCAATTCTGACCAATAGTAAAATAGCATATGAGGAACCTCAGTAAGGTATAAAAACATCTCCCAAGGAATTCAGTGATTACTCTTTTTCAATGATCACTCCCCCTGTGTAGGGTGAAGCTGTTTTTGTTTTATATCTTTCCTTGGCTTAGAAATAAATTTTCATATTTCTATACCCTTCATTAGCTCTTCTACTTCACCAATTGAAATCCACTGGTCAATAAGTCAATAAGAGGAAAGAGAGACTCCATACCATTTTGGCACCCCAGGTGGGGCAATGCATAAAGGAACCCAGTGAAGGAAGAATTTGGTTACACGATCTCCAGTTCAATTTGAAAAATTAATTTTCTCTTATTACAGGCAGCCCTTTCGCAGACGATGTAATAAAGGGCCCTGTCCCTAGCAAGTAGGAGCACTCTGAGCACATGACTTAGTTAGTGCCATTAGGCTTCCTCTCAGGACTGTCATTGCTAGTTAGAGAGATAGAAGAGAGGATAACGTAGAGCTTGTTAACTCTAGTGCAGCACACACTTAGAGTACTCAGAATCTTGAGGGTTCAATACCCAAATTGCCTTGGCTTCTGTCTCCATTACTGTTCTTATTTCTTTCCTGATTATGAGATATCTAGCCCCTGGCTAAGATACTTAATTTATCTACAGTAGTTTCACATTTTGCTTAGGCTACCCTATTATTATTATTATTATTATTATTATTATTATTATTATTATTATTATTATTTGCAGTCAGTGAAGACTAATAGTGACAAAGGAAAATCCATGCCTGGCGACAGCACAGCATGTGGACAGGCTCTAGGTGGACTAATGCTAGAATGGGAACATCAGCAGAAGACAAGAAGCTCTTTTATCTTTCTTTCTGGGATCACATAGTCTCTTTTCTATGTATTAAGTTAACTTTGTCATCTTTCTCCAGGTGGTCTCTTTCTCTTTCAAATACATTGTCTAACGACATTGCCTAAATCATCTGCCTTAACTCTTACTAAAAGTGTTCTCCAAGTCAAAGGACTCACAGACTATCTTGAATATTTATTGCAAACAAATACAGATTTTATGAAGGAAATATGTGAATGCCCTGAATTTGATTTTGTATCTGACCTGGTCAAATCATCTGTGTGTTTAATTTTGTAGTTCTCTATTCAAACTGTTGTGTGCTTTGGTTCCAGTCTATCCATGAACAATCTGTGTGTCTTTTCACTTCAGTATTTTATCATCTCAATGTCTACTCCATTAAATATCACAAGCATGTCTAAAAGACCCCTTCCATGTTTCTTCTCCCCAGAATTATCCTTGCTTGCCCTTTCTATACAATCCCATCTGCTGATGACCATTTTATATTTTTTTATTTTTTTGGTATTGGTGATTGAACCCAGGGGAATCTGCCTCTAAGCTACATCCCTAGCCCTTTATTATTTTGATACAGGGTCTCAATAATTGTTGAGTGCCTTGCTAAGTTCCTAAGGATGGCCTTGAGCCTGTGATCTTCCTATCTTAACCTCCCAAATTCTGGGATTACATGTGCCATAGTGCCTGGCTTGATGACTGATTTTTAATAAAAATCCCATAGAAAATGACATCTGTCTTATGATGCAAAGTACTTCCTAGATACATTAAAATTAATTTTTTGCCTTTTTAACCAATACTACTCACTTGAAAACTATGCAAAAAAGGGATTTCTCTAATTTATTTTATGACTACCACAGTACTTTTAAACTGATATATAGACAAATGTTTTCTGAGTAAAAACCATTAATTTTTTATGAGTACAATCTCAGGTGATGTCTTTTTATGTTCTGTGAACAAGGGCTTTTGATCAAGTTATCCATAAAGATAATTCCTTTGAGAATTTAACTGTACTGAGAAAGTTCAAAGTGACTTCTTGGCATTTTTTGAATACTAGCAAGCATCAGAAAACGAATGTTCAAATGTTGCCATTGTGAAATTTAAGAGAAGTGATTGGTATGATTATATACTACTGAGGCTTGGAAGTCTGTATTAAAAAAGTAGTGCTGGCTGTGCCTCCAATTATAAAAGTTCATGCTTCTCTCTGACCCATCTCATTGATTCACAAATAGTAGGCTTGCTATTGATAGCACTCTGATTTGTATGATAGGGGAAATCAGTGAAGATACATAAAATACTTTGAAAATAATTAGATTTTAGTTCAATCAGATATTTGTGTCTTTCTTCATGTTTTCTAATATGCTAAATTACTAAAGAATAAAGGCTAAAGAGTTTCAGTTACTTGCTACAGTAAAAATGTCAATACTTCATGGAATTTAGGAGATCTACCCTTATATACATTAGTAATCTTTTATGTGAAATTACATGCAAGCCAAAAATATATCCAGAAACTCAAGTATCATAGAGAAGATTAATTAATTACTCATGCAGGAGCTAAACAACACTGACACATAATATATGAGGATGTGCATAATTCCAACAGCCTCCTACAGCCGGAGAATATGGTGACTGTTCAACTGTGACTGCTTAGAGAATGTGATCTGATTCAAGTTCTCCAAATTTTGCAAACGGAACTGTCACCTTCCTTTAGAGAAAGCAAATATGTGACCTTCTACAGTCATTTAACCTCTGTATGTTTTCTCATCTTGAAAATGATAATGCCATGATCAAATAACTCCCATGGGAGGCGATGGATATTTTCTTCCTTGCTTCTAAAGTTGGTTTATGCAAAGCAGTATGAGCATGCTGTGGTGTAATGAGAATTTCTTATTAGAAGTCCTAATGAGAGGCCAGTTAGCTGACTTTGAACACAAGCCATAAAAGAATCAAAGTGTGTGCTATACAATCCCATGTAAGTAGACCCATATATATATATATGTTGACCTGTTCTCCATCCTCAGAAAGCTTTTTTTAAGGGGATATTGTCAGTGTTCAAAAGAAATGAGAAATGGAATACATTGGAAAAGGAACACTATAAGAAATCTTTGAATCCCGCTCCTGGTCTCTTAGCTTCTTGCTTTGTCATATTTCTATGGTGCTTATAGCAAATAAGATTTGCATTCATTACTCACATCTAAATTTTTTTTAAAAAGCTGAAAACTGCAACAAAATATTAATAATGCATTTAACTAGTATTTTTTCTCTTCTGAGAGTTTGAAGCCCTTTACAATATGCCTATAAGCCTGGGAAGGCTCCTAGTGGGATAGACCTCTGAAGTGCTTGCTATGAATACATGCACATGAATTTTAAGAATAAAAAAAAAAATTACATTCACAGACAAAATTAGTGGAGAAAGCAGAACTACTTTTAACAGCCTAATTATTTATCTTAGTTCTAGAGAAATCAGAATAAACAATCCTCCCTATGTTTGATATCAAAGCCAGTCCTATTGTACTGATATATCGGTAGTGCAGTGTCTGCTAACACTGACTTTGTGGTCAGTAAGCCTGTGTTTAACTTTGGTTTTACTTAGTCGGCACATTAGCAAAGCCTCAGGGCAATTATTTATAACTTGAGGGTGTTATAGGCACCTATTGTTTTAGACACTACAAGGAGCAGTCCTCTTCTGAGTTTCTTTTGGAAACTGCCCTTCCCTTAGATTTAATGCATATGCTTCAGTCAGTGCTGAGCCTGCTTCTGAATTCAAAGTTGAGCACATGGCTTAGGGACGTAGGCATAGTCAAAGACCCACCAGAGAAAAAATAGATCAGGGGCTTTAGTTGGAATAACTGGAAAGCCTCCTGGGATGACACATCTTAATGGGAAGTTTAATAGTTTTTAAAGAATTTGCTTCCAAATAAAGTCAACACAATGAAAATATTTAAAATGCCTTGGCAAATACATCCCCACCAGTTTACTGTGAATGCCACCTCTAACATCTGTACTATCATAGGCCCAGCCTGCACAGTCATAGGCAAAAATTAGCTGAGAAAACAGATTTACTTTTACTAGCAGAATTACTGTTTATCTGAATGAGGGATGAAAAAAAACTTCTTTAAACATTGTGTGGGCACCTGAATAACGTCAAAACACTCCTTATAATTTTAACTTTGTAAACAAATAAATCTAGACAAATATAGCCATAAACAGATAATGTCTAGACAGATATGTGTATCTGTATATTTGTTTACTTTATAAAAAGGGCTGAGTGATATAGAGTAAGATTAGAATATTCATAGTCTTGTTGGAATTTTGTGCATATCAAATATTTGCCACAGTACCTGGCAAGTCAGTGCTCAGTAAGATATGTGTGTATGTGTGTGTGTGTGTATGTGTATCTGAGTCAGTCTAAATCAATGCTGAATTACTCTGACAGTACACCTTTAAAGGTTGAAGAAGGCAGTTGTGACAGGTTTCCACAGAATATTTTGCTTGCAATGACTAAGAACTTAGAGAAAGAGAAAAATGTGATTTTCAAAACATTAGAGCTTATAACCCATAGAGGATTGCTGGAATGCATTCGTGAAGCACAGTCCAGGTATACAGATGTCTATTCTTCCTTCTGGGTACCATCCACCTGCCTAGCTGAAGCCAGACTCTTTTTTACAGTATCTGTGCCAAGATTCTCTGAGACAATACTGTCTGATTCATTGCAGAATGGCAGCACCAAGATAACAACAGAAGTAGAGATATGCTGATTCTATCTGGTTAAAGGTTTCCATTAGTGTCATTGAAAAGAAGAAATTAAAACTAAGTTTATAACTTTTATATGTTTTTATTGGTGCATTATAGTCTCACATCATAATGTAAATCATGTTGACAGTGACATACGTGCACACAGCACTTGGTGCCCCTCCCAGCTGTCTCTCCGTCTCCCCCTTCCCCATTCAGAGTACTGAGATTGACATTGGTATCTTCACATATGTACACATAGCCAAAAAAGGACCTAAAAACTATGTTTATAATTTTATTTGACTCCAGCCATTCTTACATTTACTTAATCATTATCACTTCTACCTGCATTCTCACATCTTTGTAGATGCTTGCAGATAGAAAATATATACCCTTCTTTTCATCACAGCGTTCCTGTGCAACGCTTCTTTAACATGGATGATTTGACTTCACAAAATGGCATTAAAATTGCATCTCTGTGAATCTTATTATAGAACTGTTAGCATATTAGCAATCTGTTAGCAGTCTGGACTGTCATGAGCACGAACCCACGCACAATATGAACCATCATTTATTTTTGGTCACACCAAGAAAGTACAACATTCATTTTAATAAACTAAGACATAGGAGGAAAAAAAAAAAAAAAAACAGGTTGAGATGTACCAAATGGGATAGCTAGAGACACCAAGCTCTTGTTTGACTCTTTGTAAGGACAGAGGACAGACTGGGAGCTTGCAACTTGTTTTTAACTTTTACAAAAATAGGCAAGCCATTCCCTTGGTCACTCTGGGAGAAAATCTCACTTACTGTGTTTGCTTTTTTCTTAAGCAGTGATTGGCTGATGCTGTTATTTACAATCCACATGGATTGTTTTCCAGAGTGATACTCTGTTGGAATCATGCCACCGCATGCTCTTAGCTAGCTGTTAAACACAGACTTATTTTTATTCCCCTTTGGGGTAGGGAGCTACGAATCTGCACATACACTAAAGGATTCCAGCAAGGCATTTTAAGTGGAAACTGTTGAGGGTGAATGTGTAAGAATCAGAGTGAAAATTGAGCAGTTCCTATAGAACATGACTCATATTACTTCACCTCTGAAGATGATATTCTGAAGGGGTGACATCCATACTCTTATTATATATAATATGCATTCATCCATGGGCGTGATTTTTTACACTTAATTTTTGAGTTTTGGTATTCCTTTTTCAGTCAGAGAGGAAACTTACTGATTTGGAAATAAGGGGTTAGTGAAAAGAAAATAGAATGAGGGCTTTGGTGTGAAAGCATAGACTTGAGGGCAATGCACAGATTGTTCTCACATGAGGATTACATGCTTTGAGTGGGTTTTTCCAAACTCTCCAAATGATGGAATTTCTGCAGGAGAATAGCCATTGTAGGTGGGAAGCAATTTTAAGTCTCGTGGCTGGCTAGAGAGCTGGGAGTAGTGTAAAAGGCATTGTTAGCCTACTGTACAGTCAATTGTACAAGGTGTAAATTGCAGTAGCAGAGAACTGTTACGTGCAAGCAGGAAAGGTGGTTTTCTGTTCTGTTTTCACTTTATAGCAGAAATAATCAAATAAGCCACTCTTTACTCTTTCTTCTGGAAAAAAAAAGAATTTTTTTTTTCAGAAATCCATCAGCACACAAGCATAACAACTAGTTTTCCTGAGAATCTGCTATTGGTCTCATTTTTTATGGTGGGTATAAAATTTGTGCCTATTGGCCTGGGTAGGAAGAGTCCTATAGAGAAGAAAGACCTTAGAAATGTGTATTACCTACAGTGACAAATTCATGGAGCCTGAGAATAAAGATAGAATGTCATAGACTATGAGGGATACAGTTCAAAAGAGTGCATATATGCATTTTCAAAACAAGTGACTGGTATCTGGAATTGGAGTGCTGAGTTCCTCAATTAAAAAATATTAGTTTCAAAGGGTGTGCTGGTAAGTAACTTCTGCCATCCAGACTTTTTCATGGAGCTGTTGAATGTGAAAGTTAAATTCACCTGAAAATCCTGAGAACATTTATTCCATGTAATAGCACTAGAGATACAACTGTGAATAAGGAAACACCATCCTTGCTCTCAGGGAGCTTACTGTTACACTAGTTTTTATTGGCAAGTTGTTTGTTTCTCTAAAAAAATGATGCACTATTAAATTTAATCTCAGTGGCATGCATGCATGCATATATATATATATATATATATATATATATATATATATATCAGATTGTATGTATGTATGTATGTATGTATGTATTTCTGATGATTGAACCCAGGGGTGATCTTACTGTGAGCTACACCCCCAGAGCTACTTTCTTTTTTATCTTGAAACAAGGGTCTCACTAATTTGTTGAGGCTTGCCGTGAACCTGTGATTCTTCTATCTCAGCCTCCCAAATGCTAGGATTACAAAAATTTGCCTCTGCACCCAGCTGTATGCTTGCTTTATTTATTATGCTTATTGAATAAGCCGATGTATGATAACGTGTACTAAAGAACTTTATTTTCATCTTTTTCCAATTCATCACGAAGTCAAATTGTGCTGAACCAGCATTTTAGGCAGTGTATAGATTTTTAGATTGTACAAAGTGATTAATTTTCTGGAACTATAATTAATCTTCTGAAGATTAACTGAAAAAAAAATGACAATTTCAGTGGGCAGGAATGGCTGATCATTCATCTCTGTTTTCACCATCCAAAAAAAGAAAAAAAGACTTAGAAATTCTTCCTAGAAATTTATCTCCATGAATTAATGTGGTCAGTAGTTACAGTTTCATTTAACCATGACAACTGACTCAATTAAGCCACACTTTTGTGCCCTTGGAACTCTGGTTTCACTAGGATCTCCTCTTCTTTTTTTATGGAACTGGGGATTAAACTCAGGGTTTTCTAGCCCCAAACTACATACCCTGTCCTATTTTTTATTTTTACTTTGAAATGGTCTCACTAATTGATGAGATTCTCACTACTTGCTGAGGATGTCCTTGAACCCGCAATCCTCCTGTCTCAGCCTTCCAAGTATTGGGATTACAGGCATGCACCACCATGTCCAGATAGGAACTCCTTTCCTTTTAATACTCCATGTCTCTGTAGCACTTTCACAACTTACTTGCTTATTTATTTGTACCTTTTAAAATTACTGAAATAATTTTTGGAATAACCACTTTAATCAAAACATACAATGAAAAGAAGTACTTATTTAAAAAGTACACACAAGGCCGGGTGTGGTGACGCACGCTTGTAATCCCAGCATTCGGGAGGCTGAGACTGGAGGATCTGGGTTCGTGGCCAGCCTCAGCTACCTAGTGAGGCACTCTGCAACTTAGTGAGACTCGGTTTCAAAATAAAGAATAAAAAATAGGGCTGGGGGTGTAGCTCGGAGGTAGAATGCCCCTGAGTTCAATCCCCAGTACCGCAAAAAATAAATAAATAAATAAATAAATAAATAAATAAATAAATAAATAAATAAAATTAAAAGTACACACAAGGAAGTACAATGTTGTGAAGAATACATTTGGTATTAGATTCTGTTCATTGTAACTTTTAATTTCAAAATTTCCCAAACAATAACTATTCCTATTACATTAAGTCTTTCAGTTCATGAAAATAATTAGTTGAAAAATGAGATTTGGCAGTTTATACATTGTGAAGTCATTCTTCAATCATTTCTTTTTCTTTTTCTATTGGAGAAGCTGATATAAAACCTTTGATGGGAGTGCTTACATGTCCTTTTGTATATAACTGCTTGGACTAGGTTCTTGTGTTTGAACACCTACAAAGCCCACTGTATCAGAGGAAACTATGAAGAATAATTTAGTGGTTCTATGAAACTTTGAAGTTAGTTCAATAATTCTTGTGGAAAAAAACCTCATTTATATAGCAGGAACCTTAAAGGACAGAATAATAGAAATGATCAGTCACTGATGGTCGTATCCCAACTTCTTGTGCTAAAGCACCGGTGTTGATGAGACCTTCCCCTGAATGTGGGAACCAACCACTTCATATTTACAATGATCATGGTCAGTGAGCATCATGTCTTTTACCAGCTGTAAAATCTTAGGTAAATCACTCAAGTTCTTCATACTGAAGATGTTTCAGTGGAAGATGGATACAGCAATAAAACTTACCTCATAGAGTCATTATGTAGATTGTGTGAGTTCGTTTGTAAACTTTGTGAATAACATAGTTCCTCGGTGATTCATGAACACTGAGTCTTCACTGAATATTAGGTCCCTACCAAAATTCTTTTTCCCTACAAGTGGAGGAGATAATTCTCATCTAAATGAGTCAGTAAGTGGCTTTAGAGTGTGGCTTCCTAGCTTCAAACCCTGACTACTAATCAATTAAATGATACTGTGTTTCATTTTCTCACTTGAAAAAATTATATTTTCTAACATACACAGGATTTTTAAAAATGAACATTGAATAAAATAATGATGATAAGGGTTTTGCTATCACAACACCATTGTAAATCTTCAATGATGCTGTTTTTACTTTTATTGTTAGAAGATTTCATATTGACAATTGAATGAAATATTAAATCAATATATGACAGAGGGTAACATTTTCCATCCAAATTAGACTGTCTTCTGATTTAAAGAATAGTTTCCCAATTTTTCTTTATGGGTACACCTATGAATTTAGTGAATATTGTTATAAAATAAATAAAATGAGAAGTCATAACAACCTAGGAAAGTTAACTATTTCTTCCCTTGTCACCTAAGAACTAGTCTCATTATATTTAAATACATAAAATCAGGTAGTTTATTGCCTAGGTGATTTTCCTACTTTGTGAAATGATTACTTTTTCTTCTACATACATATATATACATTATTTTTCTTATATATACATATATATGCATATCTGTGTGTGTTTAACTACATATATGCATATAAGATAATAGATAGATAGATAGATAGATAGATAGATAGATAGATAGATAGATAGATAGATAGAAAGAAAGAAAATGTGAGCTCTGGAAACTTTGCCAGGAAGCAAGTTGGGAACAAAATAGAACCAGGTATAGACATTAAGGGCATGAAATATACTCAGGGAGTCTTAACAAAGCCTGGATTGGAAAAAAAAGAGTTTGATAATTCAATTTTTAAGAAAAATGCAGAGAGGAAAACAGCAAAAGATTTGGCATGCTCCTCCATTGCTTCTATCTTAGCAATGAAATATCACAATTCTCTAAACAGCAAAAGGATTACAAGATAGAAGACTGTTCAAGGACAACATTCTTCAGCACCATTAATATTTCAGGTTTGCACTTGTGCAACTGACCAAGGCTGGGAAGTTGCGAGTTCGATCTGCCCATCTGTAAAGGAAGCAAGGCATTGAGAGGTGGTGAGACATGGTTTATTCCAGTAGCAGCATGCTGAAATAGGAGGCCTAGGCCTTCAGTACCAGTGGCAGGCAGCTGTGTACAAAAGTGTTCCACAAGACACTTCTGCAAAGGGCTTCCACATACCCCTGTGGATCCATTAGCATTCTTGCAGCTATAATCTAAGAATTCACCATATAACTCAGAGGAAAGAAGATTTATTTTCTTACCGTTTTGGACTTAGTCCATGTGAGGCCAGCGACTGTGGATCTCAGGGCATGGTGGTAGGAAGCCAAGGAAAGGAGAGCACATGGGCTGTGGTCTTCATATCATGGAAGCCAGAAGCAAAGGAAAGAGCAGGGGGAGGAGGAAACATATCTAGAAAATCTCCAAGGTCATACTACCAGGGACCACCTTCTATAGCCACATCCTATCGTCCTACCATGTACCACCCAGGCACATCCATTACCATGGGTTTATCCATTTCTGTGATGGCAGCCCCAATGACTCAATTATTTCAGCTCCGAACATCAATACATGACCTCTTCAGAGGATATTTTATATCTAACTCTAGCATTGTGTGTCCATGTGTCTGAGTAGTGGACAGTCTCTGTCCGGTTTATATGCCAGGGCCCAGAGTGAACAAAGGTGGCACTATGCTGACTCCCAAGGTTAATAAAGGTGTCCACATGCAGAATTCACAAAGGTAGTACTGTGCTCGGGCCCAGAGTCAGGGTGACATGGAATCTCCAAAGACGTTCTTAGTTAATTTTTATGTTACAGTGGAATTTGGCAGAAATGGAGGCAAGGGAGCCTAACTAATACCATGTTCTTACAGTTTCCAAAGCACTGAACTAGCAGGTGGAACTTTTAGGGTGATTTTGGCTGAAGGGTGCTGGTAAATCCTGAGAAATGGAGGACCACTTTGAAGAATAGCACCCCAAGCTCTATTCCACAAGTCCGCTTTGATGATTGATTGACAAATTATAATGGCAATTACTGTACTTAATTTCCAAAATTAAAGCAATGCCTATTTCCTTTCAAGTTTGACTGTAGTACTCAGCATTTTCTCAAAGTTTCTCAAACTCATTTGCTATTTGCCTTGGGTTTTGTGCACGTCACCTGCCTGGATAGAACTCATATGCAGGTCTCTGTGGCATGCACTCACCAGAGGCAAGCTGCTGTGCTGGCACTGCCTAATTGTTCTCTCCCTCAAATCAAAAGAATAACATCCTTTTCTAGTGTTCCAGACTTCTGAAAATTAGATGCTTTATTTTTGAAACACAAAAGAAAATGTGACTCTCATGTTGCATTTCTCTCCATAGGGAGGCTGTTTCATTAATGCTTTCTGCTTTTCTCCAACCTTAGATTGCTTTGGCAGATGCTTTGAAATGTCTCGTCATGATAATTCAGTCACCCAAGGCCCCTCACTTAAAAATTCTAGTTATGGAATAATTTTAATGCCATGGGAACAAAATTAAGCAAGCTGTCTGCTCTCAGGAAATATAACAAATGCTTTGGCATACTGAGTGGAATCTGAGGGGAAGAAAATGAGCCACCCCAGGTCACAATAACTCATTACACTGTTGATAATATCTTCTTGGTGTTTGAGGGGCTATTAATTGGTATTAAGTGCCCCAAATTCTGGCATTGTTAATTATTGAATTCTCATTTTTTGAAAAAATGCAATATAAAAATTAAAAAGAGATAATTGTTTTTGAAGACACAGGGCTTTATAAAAATTCTTTCACTTAATTTTTACAATAATCATGATCTAAAGCTTTTATGAAGATTCAGTGAGGTAATACATGGAAAATATCTATAAAAATGGCTTCTGTCAACTAGTAATTATAGTGTTATGAATTTTTCTTATTTATTGAAATTATTATGAAAAGCATACAGGAGCATAATATGATGAAAAATACCTAAAACAATTGCAAAAATAAAAAATAAGCACATTTGAATGAGGATTGCATTTGAATCAGTTGACTGAAGAGGTGTATTTGATCTGGTCCCTTCAGTCATTTTGACCTCTTCTCATTATGCATTGATCTTAATGGTTGGAGACATAAGGATTTTACAAAAAGAGGCCTTTGAATAGCATACGCGAGGACTGGGAATTTTTTCTAGGCTTGCAGAAAATTTATGTAATAATAGATTTTGATATATGAACAAAGCCTAAATGGTAAGAGATAGGCAACATTAACAAAAATAAAGTTAGTATACTTTTCCTGGAAACAAATGAAGCTTGCTCAGATCTTCAAATTTGAATTTAGGTGATTTTATTTAATATAAATATTACAGACAAATATACGAACTATAAATAATACACAAAGGCTTTCACCTTTGTGAACAGTGGGAATTGAGTTCTTAAAGTTGTTTAACACTATTTAAAAGCTATTTAGTCTCTCAGCACAAGTACAAAATCTATGGGCCATCACAAAAATGATTCCACACTTTTCATCTTAAAACTTAACACTGTTTCTTTACTCCAGCCACAGAACCTTAGTTAGACCTAGAACAAGTGTACTGTGCCTAGGAAAGGGGGCTAAAGCTGGCATCTCACAAGGTAGCTCCTCAATCCTTTGGCCCACTCCTGGGTACAGGTTGAAGAGAGACTGAATAAATCTACTAAAAGAACAGTGAAATATTTGGATTCTGATTTTAGACTGAAATAAATTTGCTAACTTCAATTTGGATCATTACTATTTCAAGTCTCTCTCTCTCTCAATTAATATTTATTAATATTTCATACAAGCCAGGCATGGTGGTATAAGCTTATAATCCCAGTAATTGGGAGGCTGAGATAGGAAGATCACAGGTTCAAAACTAGCCTTAGCAATTTAGCGAGGCTCTTAGTAACCTAGTGAGATCCTATTTCCAAATAAGATATAAAATCAGGCAGCTAGGAGTGTAGCTCAGAGGTAAAATGCCTCTGGGTTCAATTCCCAGTACCAAAAAAAATTTTTTTATACATTGCTTTCAAAAATTAATTGAGGCTGCCTGCAACAAGTATTTATATGTTCTTGCAACTGTGTAAGTTATTTGCAGCATTTTCTCATTGTCCTTATAAACATGAGGTGGAATACTCTGCAATGTTCTTTTCATACATTTTTCCTTCTTCGACATACTTTCTCTTTTACCTTTTTTTTTTTTCTGATAAGGATAAAGACCCCATACAATGTCTTTTTTAATCCTTGGAATTTATCTATATGTTACATTACATGGCACAATGGAATAAGGCTGTAGATGGATTAAATTTACTAATCAGTTGACTTTAAAATAGAGATTGTTTTGTGTTGCCCAGGTTATGCCAATATAATTACAAAAGATCTTAAATGTGTATGAGAGATATAGGAGAATGATAGGAAGATGTGGCTACAGAGGAAAAATGAAATCAGATGTAAAGTTCATGGCTTTGAAGATGAAGGAAGAGAACTCCAAGTCAAGGAATGGGAGTAGGGTCCAGAAGCTGAAAAGGGCAATGAAAAAGTCTTTCTTATGCCCCACCCCACCCGAGAGAGGAATTAAACCCTGCTTATACTTTGATTTTAGCCCAGTGGAAATTGTCAAAGTTTAATTTATAGAAGTGAAATACAATAACTAATATTGTTTTAGCCACTGAATAGGTGATGATTTGTTATAAGCAGCAATAAGAAATCTTCAAAAGTCAAAACACAGTCAAAAGTCATGCCACAGTCTGGCATGCTGGCATATGGCTGTAATTCCAATACTTGGGAGGATGAGACAGAAGGATAGCAGGTTTGAGGCCAGCTTTAGCAACTTAGCAAGATCCTGTTTCAAAACAAGAAACAAAAAGGGCTAGAGGTTTAGCTCAGAGGTAGAATGCCCCTGGGTTCCACTCCCAGTACAGAGAAGAAAGTCGAAATACATATTGTAAAATCCATGAAGATAGAACCTGTATCATAAAGTTCTGTGGCTTGCACAATTGCTGGCATCATGATTTATAGAAAAAAAATTGGTGAATGTTTATTGGGTTGATGAATGGATGTATGCTTCTCATGAAAACAAAGGCAATCTATGTATTATAGCAGGTTAAGGAATTATGACTAGAATATATGGAGAAGGGCTGGTATACACTCAGTGGGGATTGTACTTAGGATAAAGTTGTAATGAATGGTGCTAAGATACATATGAAATTCAGCAAATAAAGAAAAAAGAGATTAAGTACAGATACAGCAATTTAAGTACTGTATTAGAGCAGAGGATCAAAATAGGATCTGCCAAAGAAAAAATGAGGAATGTAATTTTATAAAATTATAAAAATAATCTCACAAGATTATGAAAAATATAATTTATAAAAAACATCGATGAGGGATTCTTTCCTGAGATTGATGGATTCTTGACTATCGGGTTTAGGGATATGTAGTAGTCTTAGCTAAGATGTGATCAAATTGATTTGAACCTGATAAATAAGCCTAAAGTATATCTATTTATTCACTGCACCTATGTCATTGTAGTTGTTTTATGTGGTTTTAACATTTTGATATGTGTGAACTTTGGAATGGGCCAGACTGAGTTCTATTTCTGAATTGACAGTCTATATGTGCCTCAGTTTCTTCATTTGTAAAGTTAGTGTAGCAATCATAACTATACCAGATTAGTAAGAGGATTATATGACATAAAACATAAAATATTAAGTGTACATCATGCAGTGAGCATATCAGTAAGTGATATCTTTCATTATTATAATCATAATTGTACAGTACTTTTACATTTAGGAAGACAGAGCCTGTGATCTTTGGCATACTGATGTCCCATGAGTTGAGACCCAAAAGTGTCCCATTTCTCCTAGAAGTTCTAAAATTGGCAACTACTGTATTCCACTCCATTGCAGTCTTATGGAACTTTCCAGTTAATGTGACAGAAAGATGTGTTAATTTTAGCTGTCACAGCTGGATATTTATTAAGTGCAAGCCATTCATCAGCAAAACAGACATTTAAAAACACATGCAGGCTTTCTATTGCATAATTACAACATTTCTGTTCCACATGGCTTACAAAATCATGAAATTTATAAGTAAGCGCTACATACACAGATTGCGTGAAGATTAAGAGAAACATAATACAACCTATAGCCACTGAAAAAGGAAAATGTTAGATACATGTGTTGTGGAGACAACACTATGTCATTTACTAACAGAGTGCCACAGAAAACTAGAAAATAGCCCACTTAATAACTAAATGCTTATTGTGTGAGTGAAAAACCAATAATGAATAGATCTTGATAGGAATAATGATGTTGGTGCCAACAATCTACAAAAACATTAAGGGGAGCTGGGGCTTTATTCAGTATTTGAAGCAGAAATGGATAGGAAGATTGGAGGAGATGATTTCTCAAAGGAGAAATGATATCAGAAAGAGATTCCAGGAAGTGTGACCAGGTTGAAAAATAGGGAAAAATGACAGCCACCCCTCTTTAAGGCAGTTGAGGAGATATCTGGAAGTATTTTCAGTCCCTAGAAGTTTTATTCAAGCTCTCTATCTACCTTATGAGACTGGCATTCAGTAAATGGCCTGCAAAATCTAGTACTATTATTTCTTTCATTCATTTACTTTGGCTTTTTCCACTGCTTAAATCTGCAACTCATAAGTACTACACTTAGTCTTGCAGTGGAAAAAAAAAAAGAATGAAAATAGGAGAAGTAAGAAAATCAGACTTAATCTTAAGCCAACCATGGCTTTTTAAGTCTTCTCTGAAGACATTTAGGCTCTGTCTGTACTAATTGGCTCTATGATATATAATTTGATTGTTGAGAAGTTTTCTTCAGGAGTAGGAAAATAAATGAAGAACAAAATGCAGCTGTTCAAGTATTGAGGCTCTTTAATTGCATATGTATTAACTAATTCTAGTAGCCTACTTCCTCTGTCTCCAGGAATTGATGCAGGGGTTAAAGAGGTTTTCTTTTATGTTGCATTTCTTATTTTCTTTAGTTTTATGATAAGGCAAAGAAAGTATTATTATGTAAATATTCCAGCCTGAATTGGATAAAACATTGCCATTTTCTCAAACTTAGTCATTTGCCTATCTAATGGAAGTTTTAAAATACATCCTTATTCCTATATCATCATTTTTGCCATATTTGCACACCAAAAGCCTGAAAATTACTCTATATTTCTCCTTCGATCAATTTTCTGGTTTATTAAATAGATACGTTTTAAAAGAGGATACATTTTTCTCTGAATAGAAAATATATGTCATGTAAGTATAATAAAAACCAAAATATTTTCAAATCTTATCTATAAATATGGTTACTTCTTGAATATTCTGAGCCACATACCCTTACTCTCTTAGCTAAAACAGCAAGATTTATAAGAGGAAAAATCACAGAAAATAAAAAGTGCATCATCTCACAGTGTAATTCAATATTATTTAATGCTAAGTTCAGGTAAGTCTACCTGGCTGACCACTCTCTGAGACAGGTAGTTGTGAGAGAAAAAGAAGACAAATGTATTGAGGCTGTCATTGTCTACCTGGGCAATGAATTTTGTTTTCCACTTACCATAGGCCCTGCATCAAGTTTAAAGCTCCCCACCCTCTACTCTGATATACACAATTACACAATTTACACACAATTAATTTTACAAAATTATTATAATGTCTTAGTGTTATTTTAACACTGTATATTACTTTAACCTCATTAAAACTGGTTCATTAATTTATTCATTATTCTTTAAAATATGCATTGAGTATCTAATAGATTTCAAACATTTTTCCAGAGACTTTATAGTGAACAAAACAAACTCAAAGAAATCTCTGAGTTCATGTAAACAAATAATTAATGCATAAAAAGGTAGATAGAGAGATAATACTATAGATATGTACATAATTAGTTACTAACATTATAAGGGAATATAATATAGAAAAAAAGGAGGCATAGATAATTTTCAAAAGGGTGGGCAGGAATGGATTCAATGAATTATTTGAAATTTTATGGAATTGATTCAATAAGTACTCAATAATATTTGATGGAAGAGCCTAAGTGTGATAAGGAATAGAATTAATACATGCATATGAAATATCTTCAAGAAGAATATTCCAGGCAGCGTGTATAGTGTATGCAGAAAGCCTCGGATACCTCAGCCACTGCAAGGTTGTTGGTGCTGTTGGACTAGAGTGACAGAGAAAAGAGAAGTGGATGGTCCCAGAAGGAGTGAGGAGCTAGATAATAACCTGTTATTGGTCAGGTTTTGCCTTTTACTCTAAGTAGAGAGTTATAAGAGGTATATGAGTCACACATGTGTTTTGAAGTACATTTAAAAAATCATCAGACTTCAGTATAAATAATGAATTGATATTTTAAGAGACTGTAGGGTAGCTGAAGATGGGGAAAATGCTTGGTTGGCTATTACAATGATCCAAAGAGGAGATAACGTTGGCTTGGACGAGAATGATTATGGAGGTGATCCTTTTTCTGAATATATTGGAAGCTAGAGCTAAAAGAATTTGATAGTTGATTGAAACTGAGAAATGATCCCAAAGGTTTTGACCATAGCAACTGGATAAACAGCATTTCCATTAACCAAGATGGGTAAGACTATAGGACTAGCATATTTAGGATAGAAAGGTCTGAATATCCCAAGTACTGATATTATAGGTATGCACCACCACTCCTGGTTATAGACAGCATTTCAAAATAGACAGCATTTCAAAATAATGATGCTATATAAAATCAAAGAGGTAGGAAAGCATGGTTGAGTTTAAGTTTTGTCTAGTGTTTGGGAATATGAAGTAGGATGGGAAATGACGATGGAAAAGCCTTAGTAAGATAGGAGGAAAACCAGGCCTGTGTGGCGTCCTGGAAGCCAACAAAGAAAATTAGAATGTTTAGTATGCAGACAGTTCAAGAATAATAAAGTCTGAGGCTTAAATATTCTACTTGACAACATTAATGTCACTGCCTATCTTGACAATAGCCATCTAAGGAAGGGTTGGAGACAACATTGAATGGAGGATCAATGAAGAATGGATAAAGACACATTGGAAAAAAGAAGTACTTAAAATTTTCAGACAATTTTTACATAAATGAAAGGGATAATACTGGTGTTACTTAGAGGAGAAAATGAGGTCAAGAGAGGAATTGTTTTATGTGATTGTAGAAGCTGCAATGTGTTTGTAAGCTGAGGGAAAACATCTAGGAGAGAAATAATATTGTGGTGTTGGAATGAGGCCAGCAATCTGCTGGTTCCATGTTCCTGAAGAGGCAAATCAATAAAGGATCTGGTGCATGATGGAATATGGAGAACACATCTGTAATAACAGGAGGAAAAAGGAGCCTGTGAGCTCAAGTGGTCTCTCTTCCATTATTATGAATCATTCTTCCATTTTACACAAAGGAAATAGGCTTTGAAAATTAATTTTGGGGGTTCTTTGTGTCCAAGACTTCCTTCCAAGGCACAGATCAATATTTCTTCTAATAGAATCTTTGTTTAGCAAGCATAGCTCAGACTGTTGACTGTCTTTCTTAAACTCCAATAACATGCTATCACACAACATATTTCAGTATTTACATATAATGTCTCCATTCTAGATCAAAAGCCAAAGATCTCTCTATTGTATTGACTCAACTACATTATTAACTTATAGGCATTTTGAAAAGCCCACTAAGTTGCTCTTTTTTTTTTTTTTTTTAAGAATCCTTCTGTAACTTCTCCCAGTATTACATCCTTCCCTCTTTTTACCTCCAGCATATTTATTGCACATCTTTATTATATTAACTCTCAAACATGATTGTAAATATTCCTGCTAATCTCCCTTATTGAATTTTCAGTATCGAGATTGCATCTTATTTATATCCGCATTTTCAGCTCCAGGCAGATCATTTTCTACATTCTAAGTGCTGAATTTATGAGTTAAAAAAGTAAAACAAAATGTAGCACTATTATATGAGTATATTCTGATTGACTAATGCTATAGTATTACTCTTTAAAACTTTAAATTATTATAACCTCCTGGGTAGTAAATCTAGTGATTCAACTTCCTTAGCAAAAAATTGAATTTACACACAAGAAGAGGGCCATCTATCACTGACATGAAGCAGAGCATGCATGTCATTATTTATTATTGCAAATCCAAGTCTTATTCATGGTAGTCTTGGTTGAGGCATTGACCTTCCTTGGGAATTTATGGAATGTTTCATTTTCGTTACAATTATATTTTTATCTCTTCAGTGCACTCTATTCTTTACATAGCACTGAAACTCCTCTCGTTTTTACAGTTGATTTTCTGTCCCAATTTTACTTAATTTTGCTACATCACACTTTGCCAAGTGATTATTATTAATTTCTGCACTGTAGTACTGTCATTATATTAGTTCTAGGCTAACCTATGTCTATCTCCTAAACAAAAGTGTAGAAAAGAAATTAGAAAGTTAGAAAAGAAAAAATTAGAAACGATAAAAGCAAATTTGTTCCATCTCATATGCTGCAGTAATTCTATTGATAGGAGATTGCTGATTCATGTTTATAAGAGAGTTTCTAGCTCAGTAGGAAACTTTACTGAGATAAGTTATATCTGTTATACCTCCTCCTCCTTTAGATGAGATACCACTTTCCAGTTGACCATTCCTAGTAGAACAGTCTATTCAGACAACCTGTTTGATAACTGTGGTCCTTCAATTCTGAAGTCAATCAAACTATATATCTAATAATTCTTTTTTACATAGAATTTGAAAAAAAATTCCATTTTCCGTTTTCATTTTTCTCTGCCACATTTTATGTCCAAGGGCTACACAATTTAAGAAGGGAGATGGGTTTTGAAGAAGGCAGTTTCTTCTTCTGGTGGAACTATATTAGATGTTATTGCCAGAACTCGAAACACTTTCTGCTGCAAAAATTACAGTTAATGTGAAAATTAGGTAATAAATTATATTTAATCATTGAAGACAAATTTACATCTACTTCCATGATACTGAAAAATGTCTGATTAAGTTATAATAGCACGCAGTGGAGAAGAGGGAAAAAAAATCTAAGATTAATCATCATCCAGAAACCCAGATTGAGCTTCAATTTTTACTAATGTTCAGTTTTAATCAAACTGTAATAAATTGCCTTAAGTCTGACCTAAGGTAAAAGAAGAAAAAGAAGCAAGTCAATTCCCAGGTAATCATATGTATTATTTGCATTTCCACTGACATGAAGTGATAAGATAAAAAAATATATTTTATAATTATATATATATATATCTATATGGGGGATGTATAAATATGTATATATGTATATATGTAAATATGTCTTACCTTGCTGGTGGTTGCATAAGACTTTACTATCTATATTTAATTATCAGCCTCTTCTTAGAAAATTGAATCAAACCCTATGCCAACTGGAGTTCATTTCTTTGTGAAGGACAGTAAAAATGTATTTAAAGAAAGTGATATCAAATAGTAGTTCTTTATGTATCTGGTCCTAGGGATTGAACACAGGTGCATTCTACTTCTGAGATATACTCCAGTCATTTCTAATTTTTATTTCAAAACAGGGTCTCACTAGGTTGCTGAAAGTCTTACTAAATTGCTCAGGCTGGTTTTTATACCTGTAATCCCCCTATCTCAGCCTCCAAGTACTGGGATTATAGACATGCACCACCACTCCTGGCTTGGTACTTTTTCATATATCATGAAAAATACCTAGAGTGAGGTAAAGTTTTATTGTCTATACTTAATAGGTAAACAAAGAGAAGGCTTTGTTTAAGAATGTGAATCATTATGAAATTTTAAAAATTTCAGGTTTAATGACAATTCTTACTATGAAGATGTTCCTGAACAGAGCCTCATTGTATTTAAAAACAGCAGTAAAAACAATAGGTCTAGGTTTTCATACATGACCTGAGTGGTGTATGAATAATATAACATTACTATTTTTAATAATAGTAATAATGTATTTGGAATTCATCCTGGGAAAGAATTTTAAATAGGAAAATTATATTTATAAAATCAGGAGAGAATCGTTTTATATTCTTTCACTAAGATTTTGCTAGATACATGTGTGGTCTACATTTAATAAGTGAACTCCTCCTTACTATAATAGCAATTGCATGCATACATAGAGAGCCTGCCTGATGCAAATATTCAGGAAGCAAAGTAATGAAGGTGGCTGCAGAGTTTTGGAGGGAGAAAGCTCAATCACTTATACCTTAGCTTTCTGTTGTTGTGACAAAATGCCGGAGATTTAAAAAAAAAAAAAAAAGGAGGAAAGACTTGGTTTGGTTGACAGTTTTGGAGATTTCTGTCCACAGTCAGTTGGCTCTGTTGTTTTGGATCCTATGGTGAGGCAATACATCACCAGGGGAGCATGTGTTAGAATATGGCTGCTCACCTCCTAGTGGCTGGGAAGCAGAGAGAAGAAAGAGCCAGGATCTCAATGTCCCTTTCAAAGGCACACACCAATGACCGAATTTCCTTCCACTAAACTCTGCCTCCAAAAGAGTACAACCCCCCCACCCCCCCTTCCTATAGCACTATGAGACCAAGTCTTCAACATATGAACCTTTGGGAGACATTTCAGATCCAAACTGTAACATGTAGGGTTTGTGCCCATGAATGTACCTCCTGCACACCCAACAACCAGAACTGGAGTATGCGACTATGGAATTCCACATCAGGGCAGCATATCCCCACAGGATCAACAGTGATCAAGAATACCCGGGACACCCCAGATCACCCCCCCACACTGGAACCAGAGCAGCAGGGATCTGTAAGTTAAATTGCACTCCTGGAGTGCAGGGGCCCCTATACAAAGTGCAGACTCAGTCACCCGCCCTTCAAGTGATTGGATAGAGCAGAAGTACAAGAGGGACCCAGTGCACACAGGGCATAGAGAACTTCCAGACACCCTGGAAAATGCCCGGCATATAGATTGCACTCGCACCACCAGCAAAGGCAGAGAGAGATGCAGACAGACCCTGTGGAGAGCTCAGAGACACAAGCTTGCAGTGGGAGAGGCATCAATGGAACCCCCTGCCTGCACTGACAGAGCAAATAAGAATACCAGAGACACACTCAAAAATTTAAGCTCTGTTCTTACAAACTAGCAGATTTTTTTTTGTTTCTTGTTGTTGCTTTTTGGGTTTTTTGTTTGTTTGTTTGTTTTGTGTGTGTGTGTGTGTGTGTTATGTTTTATTTGTTTTTACTTTGTTTTGGTTTTGTATTGCCTTGATTTATTTATGCTTGTTTGAATGATTGGTTGCTTTGTTATTTTTTGCTTAGTTTGTTGTATCTCCTCCTTATCCCTCTTACAAGCTTCCCTCCCTCTCTCCCGTCTATATTCTTCACTTCAACACTTTTTCTCTTCTCTATTCTTTTTCCTTATTTCCGTATCTCATATCAAGACCATCTCATACTACCACACCTAAAACTCTACATTGACTACCAGAATTCCCTGACATATACACTATCTCTAATCATTAAAATATATCACCTCAACACACTCAACCTCTTATTCCCCTGGACCATACCCTCTACTTTACCCTATTCTTGCATTCATCACTGTGACTTCTCACCCAACCTTTACCACTGAACACAACCTGTCCCTGTACATACCAGCAGACACCTCTAAACCCCACTGCAGAGATTGGAGAAGAAAACTTGCAAGAGCAGCAAAGATACACATTTAAGAACAGAGGAACAATGGGAAGGAAAAATAGCAAGAAACAATGAGCCACCACAACCCCTTATTAACAGATCTCACCAACCCAGAATGGCAGAGATTACCAGATATTTAATACTAGAAACAATACAGGATTTTCAGAAAGAATGTAGGGAGAGTTGGAAAGAAATAAAGGAACAAATAAACAAAGAATCTGACATCCTGAACAGGAACCAAAGAAAAGCATTGGAGGAAGTGAAAGATGTAATAACTGAAGTGAAGGCATCAATACAAACTATAAACAGTAGATTGGACCACATAGAAAATAGATTATCACTCTTAGAAGATGACCATTCCAAAAATGAATCCATAGTACATAATTTAGAAAAAAAATCAACAGTATGAATTGGACATCAGTGAAATCTAGGCCAATTTTAAAAGAGCTAACCTAAGAATAATAGGCATAGAAGAGGGATTAGAAGTTGAAACTTATGCAATAAACAATCTTTTCAAAGAAGTAATGTCAGGGAATTTTCCAAACATAGAAAGAGAAGTTGACACACAGGTACAGGAAACATATAGAACTCTCTTGAGACAAGACCAAAGAAGAGGTTCACCAGGCAACATAATAATCAAGTTAACTAATGTAGAGGCTAAGGAGAGAATTCTAAAGGCAACAAAAGTAAAAGGCCAAGTGACATTCAGAGGTAAACCAATTAGAATCACTCCAGACCTCCCAAATCAACTCATGAAAGCCAGGAGGGCTGAAGTAACATATTCCAAACTCTGAAAGAAAATAACTTGCAGCCAAGATTCTCCTACCCAGCAAAACTCTCTCTCAAAATTGATGGGGATATAAAAATCTTCCATGACAAACAGAAACTGAAAGAATTTATGTCTTCCAAACCAGCACTAGAGAAAATAGTCAAAGAAATTAACTACAAAGAGAAACTAACAAGTAAATGTCAGAACCAGAGAAACAATAACTTCCAGGAAGCAAGCAACTAAGCAAAGAAGAATAAACACCACCAAAAACAGAAGTCAAAACTCAAAATATTAGGAATAAAAAATCATGTCTCAATAATCACACTGAATATAAAGGGTTTTAATTCCCCAATAAAAAGGCACAAGGTGGCAAAATGGATCAAAACCCAGAATCCATCTATATGCTACATACAAGAAACACACCTTACAAGCAAAGATTCCCACAAACTAACGGTGAAGGGCTGGAGTAAGGTAATCCATGCCAATGGAACCTGAAGACAAGCAGGAGTAGCAACCATGATATCAGATAAATTAGACTTCAAGCCCAAGCTTATCAGAAGAGACAAAGCAGGTCATTTTTACTAGTAAAAAGAACAATCCAGCAAGAGGAAATAACAATTATCAACATCTATGCACCAAACATAGGTGCTGCCACTTTCATAAAACAAAGTCTATATGATATAAAGACACACATAGATCCCAATACACTAATACTGGGAGACTTCTATACTCTCACAACAGTAGACTGATCTTCTAAACAAAAGGTCAGTAAAGACATCTCAGACCTAAAGAATACCATAAACCAAATGGACCTATTAGACACATATAGACACTTTCACACAACTACAGCTGAATTCACATTTTTCTCAGCATCCCATGGAATCTTCTCCAAAATAGACCACATTCTGGGCCGCAAAGCAAGCACTGGCAAATTCAAAAAATGTAATATAATTCCCTGCATACTTTCAGACCACAATGGAGTGAAACTAGAAATCAATTCTAAGAAGACCCAGAGTAACCATGTAAACACATGGAGACTGAATACCACATTGCTGAATGAGGATTGAGTCATAGAAGAAGTAAGGGGAGAAATTAAAAAATTCCTAGAAACAAATGAAAACAGAGATACAACATATCAAAACCTCTGGGACACCTTGAAGTCAGTATTAAGAGGAAAATTTATAGCACTGAGTGCCCAGATAAGAAGAACAGAAAACACCAAATAAATAACCTAATGACACAGCTCAAAACACTTGAAAAACAAGAACAGTGCAACCCCAAAGCCAGTAGAAGACAGAAAATTATGAAAATCAGAGCACAAATTAATGAAGTACAGAATAAAAAAATAATACATAAAACCACCAAAACCAAAAGCTGGTTTCTTGAAAAAATAAACAAGGTAGATAAACCATTGTCCCACCTAACCTAAAGAAAGAGAGAATCAACCCAAATTACCAAAATAAGAGATGAAAAAGGTGATATTATCACTATCAGTATAGAAATACAGAGGATAATCAGAAACTATTTTGAAAACTATACTCCAACAAAATAGAAAATCTAGAAGAATTTGAGAAATTTCTAGACACATATAACCTTCCTGAATTGAGTCCAGAAGATATAGAAAACTTAAACCAACCAATAGCAATCAAAGAGATAGAAACAGCAACAAAGAGTTTACCATCAAACAAAAGCCCAGGGCCAGATGGTTTTTCAAGTGAATTTTATAAAACGTTTATAGAAGAGCTAATCCCAATACTCCTCAAACTATTCTGTGAAATAGAATGAAATGGGACCCTCCCAAACACATTCTATGAAGCCAATATCACATTAATACCAAAACCAAATAAAGATAGCTCAAGAAAAGAAAACTATATGCCTCTATCATTGATGAACTTAGATGCAAAACTGCTAAACAAAATACTAGCAATGCGCATTCAAAACCACATCAAGAAAATTATACACCATGACCAAGTTGGGTTCATCCCAGGGACGCAAGGCTGGTTCAATATATGTAAAACAATCCATGTAATTCACCACGTAAACAGAATCAAAGACAAAAATCACATGATCATCTCAATTGATGCTGAAAAAGCATTTGATAAGATCCAACACTTATTCATGCTAAAAGGGCTTCAGAGAATTGGAATAGAAGGAACATACCTAAACATGATAAAGGCAGTATACAACAGGCCCACAGCATACTAAATGGAGAAAAACTGCAAGAGATCCCACTAAAAACAGGAACAAGACAAGGATGTCCATTATCACCTCTTCTGTTCAATATAGTACTTGAGACTCTAGCCATAGCAATAAGGCAAGCGAAGGAAATAAAAGGGGTAAAAATAGGGAAAGAAGAACTAAAACTATCCCTTTTTGCAGATGACATGATACTATACTTAGAAGACCCAACCAACTCAACCAAAAAACTTATAGAACTGATCAACAAATTCAGCAAAGTGTCTGTATACAAAATCAATCTTAAAAAATCAGAAGCTTTTCTGTATGCTAACCATAAATCCACTGAAAAAGAAATCCAGAAAACAATTCCACTCACAATAGCACCCCCCCAAATTAAAATACTTAGGGATAAACCTAAGCAAATAGGTAAAAGACCTCTATAAGGAAGAGTATAAAATTTGAAAAAAGAAATCCATGAAGACCTTAGAAGATGGAAAGATCTACCATGCTCTTGGATAGGCAGAATAAATATCATCAAAACGGCCATCCTCCCAAAACTGATCTACAGATTCAATGCAATACCCATGAAATTACCAAGGTCACTCCTCATAGACATAGAAAAATAAGTCCTTAAATTCATTTGGAACAACAAAAAGCCCAGGATAGCCAAAGTAGTTCTTAGCAACAAGAACCATGCGTTAGGTATCACAATACCTAACTTCAAACTCTACTACAAAGCCACAGTAATAAAAACAGCATGGTATTGGCACAAAAACAGACACATAGACCAATGGAGCAGAATAGAAGACTCAGAAACAGAGCCACATGCTTACAGTCAATTGATTTTTGACAAAGGAGTCAAAAATATATACTGGAAAAAAGATAGCCTCTTTTACAAATGGTGTTGGCAAAACTGGTTAACCATATGTAGGAAAATGGAAGGAAACCCCACTTTTTCACCCTGCACAAGAGTCAACTTGAGGTTGATCAAAAACCTGGAAGTTAGGCCAGAGACCTTGCAGCTACTTGAAGAGGGCATAGGACCCACACTTCAACACATAGGCATAGGTAAAAACTTTCTCAACAAGACCCAAAAAGCACAAGAACCTCAAAGGAAGATCAATATACGGGATTGCATTAAACGGAAGAGCTTCTGTGCAGCAAAGGAAACTATCAAGAACCTCAACAGAGAGCCCACAGAGTGGGAGAAAATTTTTGCCAGCTACACTTTTGATAGAGGTCTAATATCTAGGATATAAAGAGAACTCAAGAAACTCACAGCTAAGAAAACAAATAACACAATCAAAAAATGGGCAAAGGATCTAAAAAGATACCTTATAAAAGAAGAAATACAAATGGCCAATAAATGTATGAGGAAATGTTCTACATCATTAGCAATCAGAGAGATGCAAATCAAAACTACCTTGAAATTTCACCTTACTCCAATCAGAATGACAATCATAAAAAACATGAACAACAACAAATGCTGTAAAGGGTGTGGAGAAGTGGGAACCCTAATACACTGTTGGTGGGATTGCAAATCAGTGCAACCACTTTGGAAAACAGTATGGAGGATCCTCAGATGAATGGGAATGAACCTACCATATGATCCAGCAATACCACTTCTGGGTATCTACCCAAAAGAAAGGAAACCAAACTATCAGACCAATGCATGTGTATCTATGTTTATAGCTGCACAATTCACAATTGCCTAACTATGGAAGCAGCCAATATGTCCATCAACAGATGAATGGATTACAAAACTATGGGATATGTACACAATGGAATTTTACTCAGCCATAAAAAAGAACAAAATCATGTTATTTGCAGGGAAATGGATGCAACTGGAAAACATTATGTTAAGTGAGATTAGTCAGTCACAAAGTGTAAAAAAGCATATGTTCTCGCTAATATTTGGATGCTAGGAAGAAGTTGGGACATAAGAGGGTCTCCAGATGAAAAAGGAGAGACGAGGGGGGCACCCAAATGCACATGATGTATTTTCACAAATATATCAAAGTCACCACTAAACTCAACTTGAGAAGGAAGAAGGGCTAGGGAGTGGGGTGGGAATTGAGGAAGGGGTTAAATGAGAAATGTGCGCATATATGCCTTTATCAGCTTGTACCTAATAAAGATGTATTATTACAATGCATCAATTATATAAAAAAATAAAAAATATAAAAAATAAAATAAAATAATTAGAGAAAATAATAAGAAAACTATTTCCTTTCTTAAGGATTAGCGATCCATAAACTGATATCAGTCTATTTTTGGTGTATGTAATCTCTGTAATGATGATAGAGAATTATGAGTTCTTTAGAATGCTTTAAAAAGGCCTGATTGGGAAATTTAATTAACCCAATACTTATACCAAGGTTTATATTTGCCTGTATTGAATCTAAGTCAATTCCATGAAAAGAGAATTACTGATATATATCTTTATGTAATCATTTAAAAGAGAATGTTATGATTGAGTATACAGTTAAATTAAAAGTTAAGAGCAGTTTACGATTACCTCTTGCCTCCCACAATTTCACAACCACCCTGCTAATCCATCACTCACAAGTGGCTCATGACCTTGGCTGCTCAGATGAAGGGACCCACCAGAATAAGTAAGCTCTTACACGAGAGGACGGCATACCCAGGAACAGAAATAGCCCACGGCATTTCTCATGGTTTTGTTCTTGCAATGACATATTGCCACAGACTGGCCACAGCGCTCAATCATGTGAACCCTGTTGCTGACTTCAGAATGACTTGGGATTTATTTCTGTTTAACAAAGGATATGTTCCAGAGAATTGAACAAATTGGCTAGAAATGAAAAATATATATATATATATATATGTATGATATTCCTTCAATTCTTTAAAACGTTAATTCTGTCTTCATAGAAGGGTTGACAGCAAAAACAGTCACTTTTTCTTTATAAAGGACATATAAAATATATGTTTAAATATATATGATGATAAGCATAATTACAAGCAATATATAACTATAACGTAATGTATATATGCTATCAGGTTAAAGTGGTTAAAGAGACACTTCAGTAGCAATTCATTAAAAGGCTTTAGAATGAGATGATCAGGTGCAGATACGAGTTGAGTTTTCCCATCTCTTCACTTTGTAACCTGGGGGAAGTGACACCGACTCTAAAGGCCTTACTTTTCTCATTTATAAAAATAGGCATATTAATAGAACTTGCTTTATTGGGTTTTTCTGAAAATTGAGTGATGTATGTTAATACAGTACTTTGTATATAGTGAGTACTCGACAGAAGCTAAGGGTTTCTATGACCTCCCCTTCATCAACGAGGAAACAGATGCTTAATTATATGTATTTCCTATGTTCCCACAAGCAGACATAACAAGAATCAGAATATGAATTTGATCCTGTCTGATTCTAAAACTCGTACTCTTTCTCTTGGAACCTGTACAATTCACAACCCCTGATTCATCTTGCCCATTCAAGAAGTTTCTCTTTGTGACCCACAGCCAATGCCAACAATGACTGTCTTCCAGTTCAAAATGATTTAATTTTGGCTCACCAATATAAACAACCAAAGGGTTTTAAACACACTTCTAGTTGCTTCATTCTAAAAATTAAAACTTAGGACCATTAGAAGAGGCTCAGTGTGAAAATAACATTCTGGAAGAATGAAGTTTTAATGCAATCTGCATCAGCAGCATAATTATTAGTATCTGTTGTGAAAATTAACTATGATGTTGGGTGTAGTGGCACACACCTGTAATCCTAGTACTTTGGGGGATGAGATAAGAGGATCAAAAGTTTGAGACCAAACTTAGCAACTTAGCAAGGCTCCCAACAACCTACTGAAACCCTATTTTAAAGAAAAGAAAAATAAAAAAGGGCTGGAGGTATAGCTTAGAGGTAGAATGCTCCTGAGTTCAATCCCCATTACCATACATAAAAATATCACCTATGAAACTTGCTATGATTGTTTTTCATAAACTAAATAATATTAGTAGTAATTATATAGCGATATTTCATTTACATTTATTAGTATTTATAAGTTGTGTATCATTCCAATTTAAAAAAAAATAACCTCTTCAAGGTAAGTTAAGCATGTTATTACAGACAGTAATGAAATCAAGATTCAGGGTACTAATAGGAGGAGGCCAGTATTACAGAGCCAGCAGGTGGTAGAGCTGGTCTGGAATCCAAGCCATGTGACTCAACTATGCACTCTCTCAAGCATCACTATTACTCAGCGTGGTTCTTTCAGCATGAAACCAGATATGCTCTGCATCTCAATCACATCCAATTCCAACACTGGCACATTCTCCCCCAACTGACATTTACTTCAAAAACAAATAGAGAATCGGTGATATTTGAAATAAAGATAGTCATTGGTCTTCATGCTGGACATAATCCTTATTAAATACTGACATAATGGAGACAGACTGGTGAAGGGTGAGCAATTTTTATTGCAAGAGATCCAGAGTATATCTGTGTACATCAAATGAGGCTTCAACTGCACGGGCTCCTGGTGGCTATGGATGAGAATAAACCATGACATAAAGTGATGAAAGAAGGGAGAACACAAGACCATCTCTTTATGTTCTATCCACCATGACGAGAAGTGTTTTCATGTGATTCCCTAGGTTTTGCACAACTGTTATTCCTCCCACCTCTTGCCATTCTGCACTCTGTTAAGGTCTTGGTAGAATAATAAATGACAATAAGAAAAAAATGCAAAACTGTGTGACATGTTCTCAATCCTAAAGATTCAATGATATGGAAAGGAAACAATATGATCTGCACCAAAGACTGCTTTTCAGAATGAAGTCTTTGAAAGCTAATGGGGGATGACTTACAAACTCTGATCAATCTCAAAAGAGACAATCTAGTCATTTCATCAAAATGACAACTAGATGGGCTACATGCTCTTTAGCCTTGTGATTCCCATGTCACTGGTCTCAGTTTCTCAATCAACGTGTCTTTGTCTTGTTAACCTCTACGCTGAAAACTCTGGTTCCATTTATAAACATCAGGATTGAAAATTTCTGTGAATATCTGGGTAGAGGGATACAGTAAGAAAGATGACAGAAACAGCAGCTTATTCTCATAGTTTACTGTGCAGATAACTGCATGTAGGGTTAACATTTCAGGCTTTGTGTCTGGATCCTTTGTTTACTACTCACTAGCTATGTGTCCTTGGATAACTTTCCTTCTCAATTTCCTCAGTTTTCTAAGCTCCAAAATTGGATAATTAGGGTACAGAACCATTCGGAGTTTTTGAAAATGAAATAAGGTAACATATTTGAAATGCCCGGAATAGTTCTGGGTATTAAAAAGTCATCACTTAAAAGCTTAAAATTCTGTGAGATCAGGACATTAAGTAGATTAGGCCAGATGTATATGTGAAGAAAATATTACCCAATAGGTCAAATGAAGGCAAGCTTCTAGTAGGTCAGAATTAAGAGGTTGGCAAATCCTCTCCCACAAAAGTATCTAAATATTTGTATAAAGTGCTCTAAAATCACCCACCAAACCATCAGTGCTCTGGGATCCAGCCAAAGAAATATAAATAAAATAGATATTTTGGCCATGAAGATTTAGATAAGAACTGTCTGCACCTGTGGCCTTGTTTCCTGGAGTTCATTCCTTTACTCAGAATCTGGACATATCTAAAAATGCCACCGCCTTCTTCTTCTTCTTCTTTTTTTTTTAACCTTCATATCTGAACATTATTTTGCTGGGTATAGAAATCTGCCTTAACTTTTTATTTCCTTCTGCTTCTCTTGGCCTCTATTATATCCAATAAGAGATCTGTCACAAGTCTCTTGCTGCTTTATTTTACTAATGGAGGTTTTCTCATTATGTCTCATCTAGGATAAAAAATATTTGATCCAATTTGTTCTGCAATTTTATATTTTTATTATGGTTTTAGACTTATACACACTAAATATAACTCAATAAATATCTATGTATTGAGTTAGATTTTGTATATGATGTAAATTAGGGACATAATTTTCTTTGTGTGGGGGATGGGGTAGGGAGAAGGTACTGGAGATTGAACCTAGGGTCATTCTACTTCTGAGCTATACTCCCAGACCTATTTTATTTTTTATTGAAACAGGGTCTCACAAGGTTGCAGAGGACCTCACTAAATTACCGAGGCTGGCTGCAAACCTGTGATCCTCCTGTCTCAGCCTCCCAAATACTGGGATTACAGGCATGTGCTACTATACCTGGCTCAGAATTTTCTTGTATTTTTAAACAATTTCTGCCTAAGGATATTGAATTACTTTACCCCATTTATTGAAATGTCTATCCTTTCTCCATTATATTATCTTTGCACCTGTGCTAAAAATTGGTTGTCCATATAAATGGGAGGCTATTTCTGGATTTTATAATATATCTGAGAAGAATCAGTGTTCAGCAATCAAATGCAATAATCTATAAATGTCTAAAAATGATCAGTTATTAAGAATGTGCTTGATAATGTTTCAGTCTTCCACATCTATCTATCTATTTCTATAATCTCTAGAAAATGTAAGATAGGAGTGGTGGCACACACCTGTAATCTCAGTATTTGGGGGGCTGAAATATGAGGATCACAGGATTGAAGACAGCCTCAGCAATTTAGGGAGATCCTCAGCAACTTAGACCCTCAGCAACTTAGCAAGACCCTGTTTCAAAATGGAAACTTAAATAGGGCTGGGAAGTAGCTCAGAAGTAGAATGCCCTTGGTTGGGTTTGATCTGTAGCACAAAAAGACGAAGAAAAGGAAAGACTGAAGGAAGGGAAAGAAGTAAAAAGAAAGAAAGAAGTCATTCTGTTATTTCTTGTTCTGATAAAAAGTAATATCTGAATTTTGTTTCTTTCTGTCTGCTTTTAAGATTTTGTTCACGTTTCATTAATTCTTCAGA
>PVLC010005805.1:0-73651 GCA_004027655.1 Graphiurus murinus | reverse complement strand
GGTAGGCGTTCCAAGTTGGATCCTCCTCCTTTCTCAGGTTTCGAAGATGGGAGGTCGCTGAAGTCTGGCCTTTGTCCGAAAGGATTTCCGGTGAGGGCAGGGTCTATGAACTCTCCAGATTTTTAAAGCTATATTTTTCCTTTCCTTCCCAATGTCTCCTTCCTGCCTAAATTTTAATTCTTTCTACTCTACCTCATCAGTCTCACTCTATTTCCCTCTTTTCTCTCTTCTCCAAATTATTTTTTTCACTTAAACATTAGTTCTACTTGATCAATATATAAGGTTCACATGCTTTTTCCAACTCATGATCCAATCCTTATTTTAGTCTGAGCTTCTCAATTAGATATGAGACATGTTCTCCGTAGGTCTTTTTTCTTCTCTTCCTCCTCTTCCTTCTCCTCCTTCTCCTCTTCCTCCTCCTTTCTTCTCCTCCTACTTTGTGGTATTGGGGATAAATGTTCTCCGTAGGTCTTTTTTCTCCTTCCTCCTCATTATTTGTGATATTGAGGATTGAACCCAGGAATATTCTACCTCCAAACTATACCCTAGCCATATTTGTGTGTGTGTGTGTGTGTGTGTGTTTGGTACTGAGGATGGAACCCAGGGACCATCTACCTCTGAGCTACACCCTCAGCCTGACTTTTTTTATTCTTTATTTTGAAACCGTGTCTCACTAAGTTGCAGAGGGACTCACAAGTTGCTGAGGTTGGCCACAAACCTGTGATCCTCCTGTCTCAGCCTCCCAAGTACTGGTATTACAAGCATGTGCCACCACGTCCAACTATTTTTTATTTCAAAACAGGATCTCACTGAGTTGCTGAGGCTGGGCTCGAACTGCTAAACTCTGGTCTCAGTCTCCCAGATACTGGGATTAGAGGGAGACATGTACCACAACGCCTGACTCCCAGAAGTCTTCTAGTTAGGTGCGGCTCACTTACTGTCGGTGCCTCCTGAAGGCATATGCACAGTACTCTGCTGTTCTGACACATTCAGAACTGATCTCTGTGACCTTCACCTTGAACAATACCTGTTTTTTTCCTTAGGTCTTTTGAAAATGGAGCTCCACTGTTTCTTGCTTTGCTTATTATTTTTGAGAATTCTGAGACCAATCAAATTCTCTCCATTTGTAAGGAGGGTGGAGGGATTGGAGACTCTGAAATTTTATTTTCCTCTATATCTTTAATAATTTTACAAGCTAGATCTCGAAGTTGATTACTGTGGTCGGTTTTCCTAGGTTATCTGCCTTGGGCCCTTTCAGTGGGTAAATTCAGTTCTTTTATTTCTTGGATTCGAGTTTTAAATATTCTCTCCCTTTAATTTTCTTTTCATCTGTAGGAACACCAATAATATGAATGTTTGGCCAGCCTTCTCTGACTAGCTTCTATTTCACCCTCTTTCTGATCCTGTATTTTCTTTATCTCAATTTCTGTTCTTTTGGGTGTTTTCTGTACCCTTTGTTAAACATTTATTTGAACCCTGTGTTATTTATTACCTTGCAGTTTATGATTTTCTTCTTTTTCTTTTTTTTTTTTCATGAACACCATCAGCTCTCATTCCATTTCCTTCTGTTTTTTTTATTTGTTTCATTGATTTCTTTACCTAATTTTTTTTATTTCTAATTCAGCGTATTTTCCATATCCCCAGATGCAGGTTGAAGAATGTTTAATTAATATTGAGTGTTGTGTTACAATTTTCTTTACCTTCCTGGCCATCATATAGAGGAGACTTCATGAGTAGATCATGTTGGTAGGGCAGAGAGAAGAGTCATTCTATCTTGCTCCTGCTTTCTGCAAGATCCTTCATGTTGTAGTCCACTTTTCCATTGCCATGACCAAATACCTGACACAAACAACACAGAGGAGGAAAGGTTTATTTGGGCTCATGGTTTCTGAGGTATAGTCCATAGTCAACCAACTACAAGGCAGATATCACAGGGTCCGGCATGTGGCAAAGTACAGCAGCCCATCTCATGGCAGCTAGAAAGCAGAGAGAACAGCCAGAAGCAACCAAGGACAGATCTCCAAGGCCACACTCAAGCGACCTACCTCCTCTCCCAGCCAGGCCCCGTTTGCCTAATGTGCCACCCAGGAAATCCATTCAAATTATTAATCCTCCGATGGGCATGCTCCCCGATGAGATTAGAGCCCTGATTCAATTACTTCACCTCTAAACATTTGTGCATCCCCATGTTTCTCAGGGGACATTCTATATTCACTTAGCTCTGTTTTCTTATATTTTAGTTTCCCTCTTTGCCTGGCCCCCAAGAACACTACCTCTTCCCCATCCATCTGGTCCAGAAGCACTGCCCCTTGCATCTTTTTAGCTCTCCTCTCTATCGCCAGGGCTTTGAGCCAACAAGCTCCCATCTGTGTTCACTATCTTTGTACATATCATTTTGCTTTCTCTTTCAGAAGATAGTTTCTTTGGGGGGTGGGGGGTCTCTAAATCCTCTGCTCAACTCTACTCTTTTCCTCAGTTTTTTTGTGTCTCCTCTCCCCTGATTTCTGTTTTTGTGGGGTTTTGGGCGGAGAGGAGAAAGGGATACTGGGGACTGAACCCAGAGACATTCTACCTCCAAGCTACAGCCCCAGCCTGGTTTTATTTCTTATTTGGAAACAGGGTCCCATTAGGTTGCTGAGAGCCTCGCTAAGTTGCCGAGGCTGGCTTTGAACCTGTGATCCTCCTGTCTCAGCCTCCCCAGTACTGGGATTACAAGCATGAGCCACCATACCTGGCTCTCTCCCCTGATTTCTGCATTCCTTGGGTTGTGGGGGCTGTTACAGGCCCATAGTAGGCACTCTGTCAGGATTTATTTTTCCCTCTGTATATAGACCATTTGAAGGTTGCAGTTTCTCTCTCTCTTACTGATGCTGATCAGGAGATGCCTACCCTGATGATGAAATCCCCACACCTGCTTTCCTTTTCTCCACCTTGGGTATGTTTTAAAAGCTCTCCAGGGTGAGTCTCCTAAGCAGCCAGGTGGAGAGCTTCCTGATAGTACAATGTGCTTTTAATATGTCTTACATATATTGTAGCAGAGGTCCTTTGGATGCTCAGCCATGACTGTCTCATTTTTCTCCTTCCTGAGGCCTTCAGGCCATTCCTGCCAGCCTAGCCAGATCCCTTTCTGGTTCCCATCCTGGGTCTAACAAGATAATCTGGAGGCCTAGGACTTGGCAGTTTGAATAAGCAATCCTGCCTCCCTCCTACACACACACACACACACACACACACACACACATACATTTAGTTAAGCCATGAAGGGTCATAAGAATCACTGTTTTGGTTGTTGGGGAATCTCTAGTTTCTGCCCTCACCCCTGTCTTCTACATATTCTCTGAGTAATTTCTGCCACATAAGTAGTATTTGTTACATTTCAGATGTGCAAAGCAATAGCTTAGACCTAGACATTTTCCTTGAGTTAGAGACCCAGATTCTTGTTTTTTATTGTTGTTGTTATTTCAATAGCATGCATCATGATTATAAATGCAGGGCATGTTCATTGTAGACTATACGGAATGTAGTGAGAAAAAGGATTCACTCAGAAGTCTAACCAGGGATAAGTATAATTAATATTTTGTCATATACACTGTCCTTAGTTCATTTAGGCTGCTATGATGAAGTGCCATAAACTGGGCAGTTTATAAACAATAGAAGCATTTCTCACAGTTCTCAAAGCTGGGGAGCCCAACATCAACGTACTGGCAGATTCCTTGTCTAGTGAGGGCCCACTTTCTGGTTGGCTCCTCATGTGTTGGAAAGGGTGAGAGGTCTCTCGGGCTTCTTCTATAAGGCATGA
Organism: Graphiurus murinus; assembly: GCA_004027655.1. NCBI lineage: Eukaryota > Metazoa > Chordata > Mammalia > Rodentia > Gliridae > Graphiurus > Graphiurus murinus. The sequence continues at coordinate 69,852 of PVLC010005805.1, read as the reverse complement.
ATCTCCTTCATGAGAGCTCTACCCCAGAACCTCCTCACTTCCTAAAAGTCCCTCCTCCACATACCATCACTTTAGTCAAGGGGACAGGATTCCGACCTATGAATTTGGGATAGATACACTCAGATCATACCATATACATTTCAGTATTATTAAATCATATGTATATAGTTAATTTGCCACTTTTTCCATATCTGATAGCCTATATTGTGCCTTTCCACCTTTAATATGTGCATATTCTCATGTCAGTCACTTAAAAATTACTCAAAACAAACATACCTCAGCATCATAAAGGCAATATATAATAGGCCCACAGCCAACATCATATCAAATGGAGAAAAACTGCAAGAGTTCCTACTAAAAACAGGAATAAGACAAGGGTGTCCATTATCACCTCTTCTGTTCAATATAGTACTTGAGAGTCTAGCCAGAGCAATAAGGCAAGAGAAGGGAATCAAAGGGGTAGAAATAGGGAAAGAAGAGTTAAAACTTTCCCTTTTTTCAGATGGCATGATACTATACTTAGAAGACCCGACAAAGTCAACAAAAAACTTATAGAAGTGATCGACAAGTTCAGCAACATGTCTGAATACAAAATCAATCTTAAAAAATCAGAAACTTTCCTGTATGCCAACCATAAATCCACTGAAAAAGAAATCCAGAAAACAATTCCACTCACAAGAGCACCCAGAAAAATAAAATACTTAGGAATAAACCTAACCAAAGAGGTAAAAGACTTCTATAAATAAAACTATAAAAAGTTGAAAAAAGAAATTGCTGAAGACCTTAGAAGATGAAAAGATCTTCCATGCTCTTGGATAGGCAGAATAAATATCATCAAAATGGCCACCCTCCCAAAAGTGATCTACAGATTCAATGAAATACCCATGAAATGACCAAGGTCACTCCTCACAGACAGAAAAATCAGTCTTTAAATTCATTTGGAACAACAAAAAGCCAAGGATAGCCAAAGTAGTTCTTAGCAACAAGAACCATGCAGGAGGTATCACAATACCTGACTTCAAACTGTACTACAAAGCCACAGTAAAAAAAACACACAAAAACAGACACATAGTATTGGCACAAAAACAGACACATAGACCAATAGAGCAGAATAGAAGACTCAGAAACAGACCCACAGGCTTACAGTCAACTGATTTTTGACAAAGGAGCCAAAAATATACACTGGAAAAAAGATAGCCTCTTTAACAAATGGTGTTGGCAAAACTGGTTAACCATATGCAGGAACATGGAAATAAACCCCACTTTCTCACCCTGCACAAGAGTCAACTCAAGGTGGATCAAAGACCTGGAAGTCAGGCCAGAGACATTGCAGCTACTTGAAGAGGGCATAGGACCAACACTTGAACACATAGGCACAGGTAAAAACTTTCTCAACAAGACCCCAAAAGCACAAACAACTCAAAGGAAGATCAATATATGGGATTGCATTAGACTGAAGAGCTTTTGTGCAGCAAAGGAAACTATCAAGAACCTCAACAGAGTGGGAGAAAATTTTTGCCAGCTACTCTTCTGATAGAGGTCTATTATCTAGGATATACAGAGAACTCAAGAAAATCACAGCTAAGAAAACAAATAACCCAATCAAAAAATGGGCAAAGGATCTAAATTGACACTTCACAAAAGAAGAAATACAAATGGCCAATAAATGTACAAGGAAATGTTCTACATCATTAGCAATCAGAGAGATACAAATCAAAACTACCCTGAGATTTCACCTAACCCCAATCAGAATGGCAATCATCAAGAACACAAACAACAACAAATGCTGGCGAGGGTGTGGAGAAGTGGGAACCCTAATACATTGCTGGTGGGATTGCAAATTAGTGCAACCACTTTGGAAAACAATATGGAGGATCCTCAGATGAATGGGAATGAACCTACCAAAAGCTCCAGCAATACCACTTCTGGGTATCTCCTCAAAAGAATGGAAACCAAACTATCAGACCGACACATGCGTATCTATGTTTATACCTGCACAATTCACAATTGCCAAACTATGGAAACAGCCAAGATGTCCATCGACAGATGAATGGATTACAAAACTATGGGATATGTACACAATGGAATTTTACTCAGCCATGAAGAAGAACAAAATCATGTTATTTGCAGGGAAATGGATGCAACTGGAAAACATTATGTTAAGTGAGATTAGTCAGTCACAAAGAGTAAAAAAGCACATGTTCTCCCTAATATGGAGATGCTAGGGAGAAGATGGTGTATATGAGGGTCTCCAGATGAAAAAGGAGAAACCCTAGATAAGCAAAGAATTTGACTTAACTGAAGGGGATGGATGGGGTAGGGAGGACACCCTAATGCACATGATGTACTTTCACAAATATATCAAGGTCAGTCACTAAACTGAACTTGAGAAGGAGGGAGGGTCAGGGAGTGGGGTGGGAATTGGAGAAGGGGTTAAATGAGAAATGTGTGCCTAACAAAGTTGTATGATTACAATGCCCCAATTATTATAAAAATAAAAAGTGTAAAAATAAATAAAGTACTTTTTGTCCTTCAAAAAATAAATAAATAAAAATTCCTCAAAACAACCATTTTGAATCACTGTATAAGAATATTTAATTTGCTGGGTGTGGTGGCAAACACCTATATTCCTACTACTTGGGAGATGGAAACAGGAGGATTGCAGGTTCAAGGCCAGCCTCAGCAACTAAGCAAGACCTCAGTAACTTCAGAAAGAGCCTGTTTCAGTATTTTAAAAAATTGAGCAGAGGGTCTATCACAGAGGAAGAATGCCCCTGGGTTTGATACCCAGTACCCAAACAAACAAACAAAAAAGAATATTTAATTCATCTTTTGAAAATTTTCACTCTTATAATGTTTGAACCTATGACCACAAATCATTGTTTTCTTTTGATTTCTGTTATTTAATGAAAGTCAGTTTAGCATCTGCTTAAAGAAGAATGCAGAATTTTGAGCCAGCTTTAGCTTCCATTGGGTTTCAGTTTCCTATTTTGTAAAAGAACACAATAATAGTATGTTCGAAGGTGATCATGATGATTATATTTACTAATATATAATATGTAAAATGCTTAGAATGGTGCCTACTATAGAGCAAATGGTATTTAAGTATTAGCTACTCTGGAAAGTGTCCAAGAGGTAGAAGGATATTCTTAATTCTTTAAATTCTTTTTATTCACAATAACAAATTGATTTCTAAAAAGGAACTCCCCTCTTCCATTAGGAGTGAATGTGAGTGCCCTCTCAAAGTACCACTGGGACTATTGGGCTTGGGAAATATCTCATATCTCCATGTTGGAATCCACCAATTTCCCATTAGGCTGGCCACTGGGGGTCGATTCCCTGGTGGAGAACTCTGAGTCTAAACCCTTCTATTGCTTCTTCCTTACCAACAAACATGTTAAAGGCCTCCCAATGGTATGATTTTCTGTATGTAGGGGAAACTGGAATAGAAATCATTTATGTAATTGGCCTCGTTTTCATGATGCAGTTACTTTGTTGACTATACTTGAAGATCAAATCAGAATATGAAGCTCCAGCATGGTAATTACAGCCACAGAAGCAAGTAATTGGTTTTGAGGGCAACTAGCAGGCAGCGCCTAATTTCTCACAGTGCCCTATTTGAAAGGTTTTGTAGTAATTTTCAAAGTAGATGATTTTCATTGCTAATAAGTTTTCATGGGTAACCTGTTGTACCTCTTCAGAGCATACATTGTTTAACAGCCCTGAACTCTCTCCAAAAGATAAACTTTCTTAGTGCTCCCAAATTTCCCTTCTTCAGTTTTCCTCATCTTGGTTCCTTCATTTAAAACAACTTTTGAGCCGAGCAAGGTGGCACATACCTGTAATTCCAGTACTTGGGAGGTTAAGACAGGAGGATCACAGGTTTGAAGCAAGCCTCAGAAATGTAATGACACTCTTACCCAACCTAGAGAGACCCTGCTTCAAAATAAAAAAATAAAATAGGCTAGGGGTGTAGCTCAGAGGTAGAATGCCTCTGGGTTCAATCCCCAGTACAATAAATTAATTAATTAACTCTTGAGTGCCTGCTGTATGCATTCAGGGAATGCCAGGGACTGAGAATGCAAAGGTAAAAAAAAAAGACATAGTCTCACTCTTAAGACTTTACAGGGTAAGTCTCCAGCTAATGGTTACCACTTCAAACAGTTGCTTATACAATAAAAATTTTATTTTGCCACAGATCTGCAATTTTGGTAGATCCCAATGGTAAATGCCCCTTCCTGTACCACACAGCATCCATGAGGATGTTCAACCAAATGATGGGGGCTTTTTCCAAGATGGCGCACTCATGAGTCGAGTTGGTGCTGGCCAGGGGCCTCACTTCTTCTCCATGTGGCCCCAGCTGTCTCACAGTGTGGTGGCTTGGTTCCAAGAGTGAACATCCCAAAGAGAGAGGCAGAAACTATTACCTTTGTTGCCCTAGCCTTTGAAGTTCCATAACATTGCTTCTGTCCATGGGTAAGACAGTCTCAAAGCCTTACTCAAGTCAAAAGGAGGGGGCATAGACTCAGTCTTTTGATGGAAAGAATGTAAAAAACTTGCAGACATGTTTGAAAACCAGTGCATTAGGTAAATCTACATATTCTATTAGGAATAAATAAGGGTAATGGCCATTCCCCTCTCTTGGTCGGCTTAGTATAATTAATCAGTAATCAAAGTCTAGGGTATGAAAAGATGTGGCTTAATTCCTTTTGGGTAGGGCAATTTATATTTATATTTCCTATTCTGGATGTGTCCCTCTGAACTCCAGATTCCCAGTTGCCTGCTGACATCTCCATTTGAATATTTAACAGACATCTCATGCTTAGCATGTCCAACATCACACTCCAGATGTCTGGCTCCTCCTTTTGCCTTTTGTTTCTCAATAAATGATAGCTCCATTCTTCCAATTGCTTAGGACAAAAATCACACAGGTCCATTATTCATTACCTTCTCCCTTTATTTATTTGTATCCTTATGACTTTGGTCAAAGAAATGATCATCATTTTGATGACATTTTTCCGGATCATGCTTCTTAAAACTAAACTCCTTTCCCACTTCCTACTCCCAGCACTTCCTATCCCCATTCCCTCTATCATTTTTCCTCTTGTCATAATTTGATTTGCATATTTTTCTTTTATTTCTTTACTGCCTTCCTCTCACTACAATGTAAACTTTGTAAATGCAAGATTGTCTGTCTGGTTCACAAGTGAATCCTTACTACCTAGAAGAGAGTCTCAGACATTAGGACTTCTCAATGAGTATTTGTTGAATAAATGAATGAGTTCAAACCAGCACATTTTGACAGCTAGAATAGGAAAAGGGTCAGAAAGATGGAGAAATAGGAAAGGGAATAACTTATTCAAATATTAGACAGAAACTAGAAAGAACCAACATAGCCGTCTTGCTTTCTCAAGACCCATTCATAGACAAAATGATTTTAAATGTTCTTCCTGGTATGTTGGAGGGGCCTAAGTAAAATATCTGTTTACTATGGCAGTTTCCTCCATGTGGGTAAGGAGGAAATAGGATGAGAAGGCCAGGCAGAGAAAATAGGCTTCCGGTACAGTTGTGTAGCAAAAAGGAAGCTCTTAAATCGCTTCCGTCATTTTTATTCATTCTTCCACAGAGTTTTACCTACAGACAGCCCCCTTTCACATCAAGCAATGGAGCTCCAACAATGAAAAAAAGAAAGCAATCCTTCAATGGAAATTACACCTATTACTGAAGAATTTTACTTCAATTTAGAAATTATGATCATTTAGTGAATTACACAGAACCCTGCAGTAGAGATACTTAATAGGAGAAAGAAAAATGACAAGCTCAGAGAAATAGAAACGCCTCAGAAGCACTCAACCAGAGGCACATAGAATGTAGAATCTTTGATGAGTTTTAAGAATGGAGAAAGCAAAATTGTCTGTACGGAAGTAGACCCAAGAGAGGCGAGTTCTGTAGACTCCACCTGGCCAATTTAAGTGCACATTTAAAAGCTCATGTCTCTTCTCTCCTGGCTCCTTTAAGAGCTTATATGCATATATAGAAGGCATATTCCCTCCTCAAACAGAAAGATAACCCAGGAAATACTAAACTCCCAGGAGAGACCTCATCACTGCCTTCTGGGACATTATCTGATATAGGTCAGTATATATGCAGGCTAGGCAAGAGACTTTAGAAAGTATCTGAAAATGTTCCTGGTTAAAGATTTTCTATCCTTACTTTCAAGAGAAGATGCATGTATTATACTTAATTTTATGGCTATCTTTAAAAAAATTGAATGAAGACATAATCCTCAGGCTCCCTGCCTCATCTATGTACCAACATTTCATCTAAATGTTTCAGATCAAACAATGGTAAAAGTGAAGGGACCTTAGAGGTCATTTAGATGGATTCCCCCCCCCCCCTTTTTTTTTGCAGTACTGGGGATTGAACCCAGGAGCGCTCTACCTCTGAGCTACACCCCCAGTCCTATTTTTTTATTCTTTATTTTAAACAGGGTCTCACTAAGTTGCAGAGGGCCTCACTAAGTAGTTGAGACTGGCCCCCAACCCAGATCCTCTGGTCTCAGCCTCCCAAGTACTGGGATTACAAGCGTGTGCCACCATACCTGGCCTGGTTTCCTCTGTTTTACAGAGGAGGAAACTAAGGTCCAGTGGTGGGAGGTGATTCACCCGTAGGTCATGGTGGATCTGAGCAGAACTCTTTGTTCTTTACCCTTTTTACCACAAATTCTTATTGGCCCCCATTTCTTTTTCCTGTGTACTTGTGATATCTTCCCTTAGAACAACTATGTCTTGGCTATAGCTTCCAAGCCTCACCCCATGGTATATAATAGAATATCCTCAATAGGATCAGAGAACTTTCTCAACAGCTTTTAGGGCAATTTCCCCAGGAGAGATGACCCATATGGAAGAAGCTAACAAGTGTCATTTGATTCTTCTTCCGTACCATGTGGGTTATAATAAATATTGGACCATGAAGATCAAATTCGGCTTAAACATCAGAACTAACACATAATATATTGTTTTCAAATTATGTCAAGGAAAGACTAAATTCAAAGTACTAGTAAGGTAAAAATACAAAGTTGTGCTGGGCAGGGTGACATACACTTGTAATCCCAGTACTTGGGAGGCTGAGAGAAGAGGATTGCAGGTTCAAGGACAGCCTCAGCAAGTAATGAGACTCTTATCAACCTAGTGAGACTCTGTTTCAAAATAAAAATAAAGTAGGGCTAGGAGTGTAGCTCGAAGGTAGAAGGCCCCTGGGATATATCCCCAGTACCACCCCCCCCCCAAAATCATTTCTCAATAGACCACACAGGTGGGGAACTAAAATCATTATTCTACATGATCTTCATCCTGTGAAGTGCCTCATCCTGGCCCCAGTAGAGCCAGTGACATAAATAGGATTTCCCTGGGCCAAGAGAATGAGTTCATGTTCCCAGTTTTTGCTGTGTGGTATACATTGTTGAAAGGGCTGACCATTGTAAAACCTAATTTACTAAAAAGGATAATAACAAACCTTCTGATTCTGATGGTTGTGTTGCCTAAAAGGCAAAAGTTGAGGAACAGTAAAGAAAATAAACATATCGTGGGCATGAGTATCCTCTCCCTCTTCTTTCCTGAAGAAAGACAAAGGAAGGATTTTGTTGTCTCCTCCGTAAAAGTAAAGCTGCAGGTGGCCATGGGTTTTTGCTGCAGTAGACAGGACACCTTGGCCATCCTTGCCCTGCTGAGAGGTACTCCCATTCTTTTTCTGCCTCTAGAATGTCAAGACTGGAAGGGAGCCATTCCTAGCCGTCAGGCAGGAGGAGGGTGGAAAACCTCAGCAGCATGCTTCCTGTCCCCTGTCTGAGGATGACTTCATGGAAGCCCATGGTTTTATACAGGAGAAACAATTAGAATTTTCTCACTCAAAGGAGAGCCAGAAGGAAATTTTTTCTTTTTCCTGTCCTAGACAACAGTAGACATAATTCTAAATTCTAACACCAGAAAACTTTGGGAGAGAACAACAACAACAAAAAGTAACAGGACACAGATGTTTTCTTTAAAAAAAAAAATAAATAAAAGAAAGAAAGAAAGGACAATAGCCATATATAAAAGAATCCAGAATTAAAGTCCGAGATGGTTTCAGTCTATTATGATGCAAACCGCTCTGAAATCGACATTCTCATTATATTTGCATTTTACTAAAGTAATTTTAATGCTATCACTGTGCGGTCTGACCAACTCATTTTTTATTGTTTATGCTAATGGGTTTTGTGGGTGGTGGATTAGTTGCATTTTAATACCCAGAGGCAGAAAAGATGAAAATATTCAGATGACAGCAATGGATGAAAAAGCACCCTGCGGCTGGCAGTTTCAGAAACAAATTACAGGAATTTTCTTTTTTAATGTATATTGTCTGTGCTGGTTTAACCATTCAGTAGCCCTCGATTACACAATGGCTTTTTTCAAACAATTCAATGTCTCCTGCATATTTTTCCCTATTCCATCCTCTAAATTTTTTCCTAGAATATTCTAAAGTTGCAGATAAGCCTGACAAATGTATGTAAATCTATTTAATTTTCATGTTTAACAGTGGATTTATTTAAGGAAAAGAAAACAGCATGATGATAAACATAATTCTTGATTAAAGGTGGTGAAAGTTTTTGCTATAGGGCAAACATCTCTCCTAGAAAGAAATCTCCCTTCCTCAATTCTTGCTTCCCTAGAGAAAGATGTCAAACAGAAAGTACAAATAGGAGACTATAAGAGGTTTCCTGGGGAAGCAGGGGTACAGTTTTAAGAGAAGGCCGGGGTGAAGGGGTTACGTTCCAGAGGAAGGGTGTGGAACCAGCCACTTCTCAGAGTGGAAAACAGTGGCAAGCTCTCCACTAGGCGAGCTTTAATCAGCCTGAAAAGCTTTTCCTGTCATGTATATACATTTGAGTCACTATCTCATTTTGCACCATAGCCTAGTACTACGCAGTTTGGGCCACATTGGAATCTTTCTCATCAATACTTAAATGAATTCTGGAGGGTAATGAGTCTAAAGTGACAGTGTCAATGATACCATAATGGCCAGAGGCTATGTCGGGATGAGTTTGCTTAACCTCCTAATATCTCTGCAGTTCTCTAACCATAGCAGGACAGAGATTCCCCATGTTTCTTCTCAAGAAGATCTGCTTGATTTCCCTTCAGTTCTTTCCCAATCTTGACCTGGCCTGCTCATTCCTATCAAGCAGCCTAACAGTTTGAGAATAAGATTCTAAACTTGCAGACCAGTCACGACTTGAACAGTAGTCACTCTGGGCTGCCCAGCAGTGAGCCTATCTCTATGTGATAAGATGCTAGATCTTACCCATAACTGGTTTAATGTTTCCTGTTGTGGAAAGAAAGGAAAGCTTAGCAGGCACAAATAGCCTGGTTAGAGTTCATCTTCTGTCCCTGCAGCAATCTTTAGAAAACAACACAAATATGCACACATTCCAAGAGTTAATGAAGTAATTATCTGTTCTCAACTACCAGTGTGGAGCCATTTTAGATCAATTTCAGATGGGCCTGGAGCTCCTGTTGTCCCTTCAATACTCAGCACAGTGACTTCTAATCTTTTTGAGGATAGTGAGGCTCCCAGGGATATGTAAGCATACAGATAACAGACCACAAAGGATGGGGGAGATGTAAGGTAAGGCAGGATAAAAGACCCTATAGACGCCACCAGCCTTCCTTGTAAATAACCCTTTTCCAATCTGAAAATAAATTGATCCTTTAAATTTTTCATATAATTTGGCTTTTTCTTTCATTTCCTGACTCAAGAAAATCCAGGCCCTGCCTCCCAACAAACCTCTGAAAAGCAAGAAAAGGTCAATGTGAAACTGAGGTACCATAGAAGAAATAACAGAAATATGTAGAAAAGGAAACATAAAAGAAGAACAAAGAAAATGTAACTTTAATATGGAAGCCTATGGCAAAATTCCACAATACCCTAAATCCTCAGCTGGGCCTATTAGTCCAAAGGTTTCTGAGGAATTTGCAAGTTTTTACTGATTATCCTGAGTTTTGTTGAGTGAGCTCAAAAAGGTATGTATTGATCAGACGACAGAGAGCACACAAAAGATTCCAAAAGGTGACCTGGAATCCATACTGGAAACTCACTAGCAAAATACTTGAACTGTTGATTATCCAACCTCGGAATAGTTAAGGAGGAGAGATAGCCTTTGGAGAAAGGATAGAGGTCACACAAAAGAATAATGTCCTTGGGCACTATTAGCCTTCCCTGAATAGTTTAAACAAACAAAAATAAATATAGAGAAGATAGTGAAAGCCCATCAGGACCCTGCAAGTGACCAAAACACTCAATCGTCTTGTGACTATTAGAGAAATCATTCTCACATACATCCTCTTACCCACCCCCTCAAAAAATGTCTCATAAATGAAAAGCCTTGAATCCCAAAAATGGATCTCTCACTCTAGAGATGGCCCACATTCTCCCTTGAATGAATATTTCCATCACATAAGTCAAGGACCCCACTGGTCCTGGGTTGTGTTCCTCTCTCCCCCACTGGGAATTACTCTGGACTCTTCATGGAATTGACCCTTCTCCTGTGGCAAAACCTCTCATGGATTTTTCTTGTACTCCCCAAAGAAGAACATCCCAGGAGAGATTGTTAATATTGTCATGGAGAACATGAAGCCATTCTTGCAGAGATGGCACTGACCCCCAAAACAATGGCTTTTGATAAGATGCCATATCCATTCACAAAACCACACACACACATGAACACACACACACACACACACAGCACAAGATTGCCACTGTATACTGATAAGACACCATGAGCTGGAAATGTGATCCCTCAAATGAAACTTCCTGTTTTATTCATTTTCATAAGGAAAACTTTATTTTTATAAGTATTCATATATATATATATATATATATATATATATATATATATATATATTCCTCCTTGCCTTTAGCTTGAAATAATCACCATATCTAAACATTTTGAAAATGATTAAAACCAACCAGAGGTATGCTGGACATAGTGGCTCTCTGATATATAGATACATATAGCATAAATATATACATACATACATATGTAAATATATGCATATATATATATATATATAACTTTTTATGGTGAAGGAATGGCATTAACAGAAAAGGGGCAAAGTTCCTATTAAATAGATAGTAAGTACCAGCATAAGATGATGATTTGGATTAGTAATATAAGCCTCTGGCAAAAAGATCCCGAGAGTTCTTAATATAGGAACAGCAAGCCAATGTTCTGAGCACCAGACTAAAACAATGACATTTGGCATCACAGAGCATGAAGTCTAGGGCTGTTAGGAAGAGACTCCAACTGCAAGAGCATCAAGCTAGAGAATGAGTTCATGGCCCAGATTTAGAATTCAATCTTGCAGAAATGCAATGAAGAAGCCACTGAGATCTAAAGAGACATGAAAGGAAAGTACAACAAGAACACTCTTAGCTAGGACACGTTATTTTAAATTTGAAACAGTACTGTATTTTTGGTTCTGATAATGGTGCTATGGTTATGTAAGAGGTTGTGGTATGGTTATGCAGGGAAAGCTGGGTAAAGGATATATGGAGTACTCTGTTCTATTTTTGTACCTTTTTGTAAGTAAAATTACTTCAAAATAAAAGATTAAAATACAGCATTATATGGTTGTGAAACTAGCAAGACTTCAAAAGGGAGTTAGCAGTGATGTATAGAAGTTTGACAGCGTCTGTGTAAATGTGGCTCTCTTTTCGAGGTAATCCCTGCAGCCACTGTTATTATCTGTAAATAGTTTTTACAGCTTGAGGACTCAATAGCTTTTGCCCATGAAAATCTCAGTATACCCCTCTGAATCAATTAGACTGAAGTGACACAAAATATAAGCTATGGAAAAAGCAATTTGTCAGGAACAATGGAATATATATGAGATCAAGAAATAAAAGTAAAGTTCATTATAAGCATGTATTTTATTAGTAGTCTTATAGAAGAAAGTCAACTTAGCAAAAATGGAAGGAATTGGTATCTTTGGACACTATAAGTTTTTACATGATCTTGGTAAATAGCTTTCTGGCCAGTTTGCTTAATTTTAATCATTTCCTATGTCCCCTTCAAAGCATTGGTCTTCCGCATCTCATAAATGTTTACCAGCTTTCTAATATGATAATAATGTCAAACAAGTTGTTAAGAATATCAGTCTAGAGCCGAGTGTGGTGGCGCACGCTTGTAATCCCAGCATTTGGGAAGCTAAGACCGGAGGATCCGGGTTCACGGCCAGCCTCAGCTACCTAGTGAGGCACTCCGCAACTTAGTGAGACTCGGTTTCAAAATAAAGAATAAAAAATAGGGCTGGGGGTGTAGCTCGGAGGTAGAATGCCCCTGAGTTCAATCCCCAGTACCGCAAAAAAAAAAAAAAAAAAAAGAATATCATTCTTCTACCAACCCTCAAACATTTGATTTGTGTTAAGAATTAACAAATGCATTTTGTTCTACTTTTCCACAAATGTACCATATAATAATTTATTGGCACGCTTAATTTTCTAATTTTTTAAAGCTTATACCTAAACATGCATTGTGGCACACACCTGTAATCTCAGTACTTGAGAGGCTGAGACAGGAGGATTACAAGTTCAAGGCCAACCTTAGCAACTTAGTAAGACCCTGTTTCAAAATTTAAAAAGTAATAAAATAAAAAGGGCTGGGGATATAGCTCAGAGATATAATGCCCCTCAATTTAATCCCCAGTACACACACACACACACACACACACACACACACACACACACACGCACATGGTTTATATCCAACATTAAATGCATGGTTGATTATTAATTATGGCATCACAAATCATCTGGAAGAGGAATAGAGGTGAATGCAAAGGTTGGAGAAAAAATAACATTGTACATACTTGAACAGTAGAGAGATCTACATTCTTATTGAAACATGTGAGCGATAAATGAAGATTTCAAAAGGCCATTGGATTGCAATGCCTGCTTTTGCCACCAGGAGGTGCTCTGAGGGCAATAGGAAGAGGAGGGGCTGACAACTGTTTAGTCTCCACCTGACTGGCAACAAATTGACAACTGAGCCAATGAAGCAAAAGCCAGTCGTGGTGGCCAGCTGTGGTGGCCAGCCGTGGTGGCACATGCTTGTAATCCCAGCATTTGGGAGGCTGAGATTGGAGGATCCGGGTTCGCGACCAGCCTCAGCTACTTAGTGAGGCACTCCGCAACTTAGCAAGACCCTGTTTCAAAATAAAGAATAAAAAATAGGGCTAGGGGTATAGCTCGGAGGTAGAATGCCCCTGAGTTCAATCCAGTACCACAAAAAAAAAGAGCAAAAAAACACAAGTCTCCTTAGGCAGCATGGCAGTGGATGAAATTAAAAGAGGAAATGCCAATAGGCCAAATATTTGCAAAATTTAGAGTTTCTAGTTGCAATGCACTGAATGTTGTATCCCCCACAAATTCATGTGTTAATATCTTCATTCTCAAGGTGATGGTGTTAGTAAGAGGTGGAGCCTTTGGAAGGTGGGATTGTTTAGGACGCTTTGCCCTCATGCGTGTGATTAGTGCCCTCATGAAAGGAGCTCAAGAGAAGTCCATTGCCCCTCCTGCCATGTAAAAACATAGTGGGGAGACAGCTCTCTGTGACCAAGGAAGCTGGTCCTTATAACGCACCAAATTTGTTGACTTCTTGATCCTAGACTTCTCTGCCATCTCTATAAGAAATAAGGTCTTGTTATTTTAAAGTACCCAATTTATGCTATTTAGTTATTGTAGCCCCCAAAAGACTAAGGCATTAGTCTTTTGGATTGCCTGCTTAACAACTTTAATCACATTTGGATCATCAGTTTTGAAAAAAAAAAGTATGGATCAATTTTTTTTAAGTGAATAAAGTGTGATCTGTTTTTAAATGTAGACCTACATTCAATAGACTATTGGACTCTCACAATGCTTTTCTGTGGTTTGTTTCTTTTTTTAGTGACTATTTACTAGGTACCTACTATGTTCCAGGCACCGGAAATACATCAGAGAACAAAATAGACAAGATACCCACCTTCAGCTGGCCTTGGTGCCGAATGTCTATAATCCCAGTACTAGGGAGGCTAAGATAGGAGAATTGCAGGTTCATTGCCAGCCTCAGTAACTTAGTGAGACCTTTTTCAAAAACTAAAAAATAAAATGGGGCTGGGGGTGTAGCTCAGAGGTAGAATGCCCTTGAGTTTAATATCCAGTAACACACACACACACACACACACACACACACACACACACACACACATCCCTCCCTAGTACTTGGGAGGCTAAGACAGGAGGATTGCAGGTTCATGGCCAGCCTCAGCAACTTAGTGAAGTCTTCTGAAATTGAGACCCTGTTTCAAAATAAAATAAAATAAGGTTGGGGGTGTAGCTCAGAGGTAGAAGGCAACTGGATTCAATTCCCAGTAACATACACACACACACACACACACACACACACACACACACACACACACACCATAGACACATAAAAGATACATACCCTCATACAGTTTACATATTATTGTTTTTATGGTAAATATCAGTTATCATGACTTTTAGAGGTAGTGTTTATCAGTTTATAGAGTATGATAAAAATTGTGGGCCTTATCTTTTTTTTTTTTTTTTTTTATACAGGGAATTAAACCCAGGGGCATTTTACCTCTGAGCTATAGCTACAGCTCTATTTATTTTTTATTTTTTATTTGAAATAGAGTCTCACTAAATTGCAGAGGGGCTCACTGAGTTATTGAGGCTGGTTTTGAACCTGTGATCCTCCCATCTCAGCCTCCCAAACACTGGGATTACAAGCGTGCATCACCACGCCCAGCTTGGCCTTTTCCCTTTTGAAAAAGGAAAGAATGAGAAATTTGTGAACACATTCAATTTATTGTATCTCAATATCAGCTATAACTTGTGGCCACACTCTCTAAGACTTCAGAGCTTTTACTGTATTTGGGAGCCCTCAGCCTATAACTCACACTTATTGAAACAAGTTGCAGATAGATAAAAATTGAACCACATCTGCTCTAATTCCAGATTATTTCAAGGAGCCACTGAACTGTCTTCTAGGGTGTTAATATTTATATATGATAAACCATGAGAAAACCCACTGGCTTTTGTTTCTTCGAGTTATATTTTTGAACCATTGGGTCTGTGCCATTGACTTTTCATGCCTTTGCATACTAAGCTGATTAAATTCTATCCCAATACACAGTCATGCTTTTTGACAGAAAGTAGCTATGAACGCTGGCTACAGCCCCAAATGCACCATTATGTCATTTAGCTTTGAGGAGGGTCATGTTTGGAAGGCATATCTTGGGATCTAAATATGTAGCTTTTAGCATAAGAAATTAGTCCAGGCAATATTCAGAGGAAAGCACAATTAAGAAATACAGTTGGTTGCTGATTTATTTTGTCATGAAACTAGGCACTCAGATTTTCATAACCCAGAAACAAAAATTCACTTACCACTAAATCAAATTTATTTACCACTAGAAACTCATTTACATTTTAAAGTGATATAGAGAAAAACTTATGGTCTATGTAAACTAATCCTGAGCTGTGTTTCCCAGGTGAGAATACAAGTCCTAACCTCAGAAATAGCAAAGGGGGGAAGTAAGGGCAGAAGGGCAAGCAAAGATCACTCATTACTATTACCACTCGCTGGTAATGAGTGGTAAGCAAGTGTTTTATCATGGCCAGCACAACATGGCACTGCAAAAAGGTTATCCTCTTCTGCCTTCATTTCTCAATGGGGAGGCATATAAAAAGTACCTGCTACCTGGTTCCATTTTTTGATAGAACAAGTTGAGTGCTCCATATATGTCTTAGACACCGAATATTGTCTAAACTGTGGTAGTCACAAAAATAAAGAATGAAAAGGAGAAAAATCAGAAGAAAGGAAAATGCATAAAGAGGAAGGGAGGAAGGAGGTTCATAGTGAGGGAGGGAGGATGCTTCCTGATCTATGTATTTTTAGATTATTGCCATACTGTAAATTATTATTTTACTCCTCCTGAATAGTAAGTGAATGATATAGCCTCATAAAAGTCTCCTAAGCTGGCAGTTCCATTATTTTTCTAAAAATTGGCATTTTAATTTATCTGCAACCAACACCAAGCCCTTTCCTATCATTTTTTAGAAACAACCTAGCAATCCACCTATTACATTCCTCATTAAACTTCTTGATCTTGTTTTCACAGACCAACCCATCCCTCCCTTGGATGGGTTATTTGGCTCTTAGGAGAATCCAAGTAGATGCAGTGCCAAACGCTTTTGTTTAATCTAATTTTGATGAGTTAATGCCCTTACTAAATTTATTCTGATCCAAGCCTCCCTGGGTACACAGAGTTTTAAAATAAATAATATTTTCATACATGAAGAAGAATAACAACAGAGCTTTAAAATATTAGATTCCCTTCTTTGTCATCCTAACTAAAAACACTTTTAGTTCTCCATGAGGTTTTAAGGAAAATAAGCAAGTATAAATCATCTGCCTGCCTAAACTTAACCTTCACACATTTAGTGGACTACAGATGACGGCATCTTCTGATTTATAGTGTACATTTCCCCTGAAGGGATTAGTGAATAATGAACCAAGGGAAAGAAGGCAGAAAACCCTGTTGAATGACCTTGATTAAGCCTTCACATTTTGGTTTCAGGTTCTCTATTTCTAAAGAAAGGATAGTAAATTCCCAGAGAGAAGCAGAGAGGTGACAGTGCAGAAGCACAGAATGACTGTGAGGCCCTCAGAGGCAGGAAGTTGAAGATCAAAAGAGGTTTCCTGCTCACAAGCCAAAATCAAGCAGAACTACTGGGAATCAAAAGTACCAGCTTTTTCCCAATACCTGGTGGAATAACAAGTGAAAAACTCTTAGAAAAGAAAACATTCTATGGTGAGGAAAAACATAAATACAATTGTGGCTTACTATTATTGTGAAAGGTTAGTGATAAACTCAGCAAAGTGATGTTTTATCAAAAAAAAAGTTATCCATCTTGATTTTATATAGAGAAAAATGGGTTGTTCTGGTTGCATTGGTTAAAAACAGCACCAAAAATATTTGGGGCCAGATGATTCTTCGGGTACTGTCCTGGGCATTTTAGGGTGCTCAGCAGCATCTTTGACCTCTGCCCACTAGATGCTAACAGAACCTTCTTCTCAGTTATGACTATCATAAATGTCTCCATACTTTTGCAAATGCCTCCAGGGCCCAAAATCACCTCTGGTTGAAACCATGGGTTAAAAAGGGAGGTAGGAAGAAACAACCTCTTATAAAATTTAAAAATCACCTTTAGTGCGTGCATAAAACTCTCAGGTCCAAATATCTGAGACTTTGGCTTGGCTCAGCAAGGACATCTAAAGCTTCTCATGTGGGGAGCTATCACTTTTAGAAAGCCTTCTTTTGTGGTTTGGATTAGTAATGTCCCCCTAACACCCAGATGTAGAAAACATGGTCACCAATGCAGCAAGGTTCAGAGGTGGGGCTTTTAGACAATGATTGGATCCTGAGGGTTCTGATCTCACCCATGGATTAATCCATCGATTGCAGAATGAACTAACAAGACATAGGTCCTAGTTGGAGGAAGTAAGTCACTGGGCCATGCCTTGGAAGGGTTTGTCTTCTCTGTGCCCTCCTCTGCTTCTTGAGCTAAGCAGGTTTCCTCCTCCATGCCCTTCCACCATGATGCTTTAGCCTTGAAGTTGGCAGACCATGAACTGAACCTCAGAACCATGAGCCAAAATAAACTTTCTTCCTCTGAGTTGTTCTTGTCAGGTATTTTGGCCAGAACAATGAAAAGCTGACTAAGCACACTTTTCAAACATCTAGAAATATGTTAATTATGATCATGCATCGCTTAATGACAGGAATACCTTCTAAGAAATGTGTCATCAGGCAATTTCATGGTTGTGCAGACATCATAGAGGGTACTTCCATAAACTAAGACAACTACCATGTCATTAGGTGACATAATCTTATGCGACCATCATCATGTTATGGTACAACACACGACTGTGTGTGAGGCGTGGATGTTGGAGAGGCAAAGATGTTTCTTGGGCAGAGATTATGCATTTCCTATTTGTGCTGCCTACTGGCTTCTAGCAAGGTATGGGTGCATGTATGCTCTCAGAGAATGAATGAATGAATGAATGAATGAATGAATGAGTAAAACAGAAAACAGATTGACCTAGGGAGATATGAATTATTTCCCTTGGTTCTCTTTAGAGTCTATACCATATCTCCCTTTCCTAGACATGGTACTGCAAAGAACATCCTAGTGATCAAAGACAGTTAATGTAGCTGGGTTTGGTGGCTCACACCTATAATCCCAGTATTTGGGAGGCTAGAACAGGAGGATCACAGGTTTGAGGACAGCCTTAGCAATGTAGTAAGACTCTCAGCAACCTATCAAGACCCAGTTTCAAAACAAAAACATAAAAAAGGCTGGGAGTGTGGCTGGCTCCAAGGAAGGATGCCCCTGTGTTCAATCCCTAGTACCACCAGAAGGAAAACACACACACACACACACACACACACACAGAGTTAATGTTTTTGACTCTAAAAGAAAACCCTACCAAGCTTCTGAAATAGTACTTAAAGAAATCTAGTGTGATATTTGGGGTTTTTCATCCATTGTTCTGCAACAAATAATGTTGTAGGTTGAGAATGAAATCAACCATGCCCTCGCCTGGAAATGTAAGGCATGCCAGGAAGTACATAATTACACCAAGGTGTAACAGTCTACTGTGATTCTGTCCCTTTTCTCTACGGTTTGTGGTCTGAGGATGAAAAGTTTAAAGTGGGTCAGCAGGCAGCATTAGAAAGATGCAAGTTTCTCAGGGAAAGTTCTGGGCACAGACTGCACTTGCGGCTCCAGGACTGCTTGTGGTCTGTGAACTCAGACTCCTTTTCCAGAGCAGTAATTTAATATGCCATCCTTCTATTATGGTTGGCCAACGTTGCCCAAATTACCTCTTTTATGATGCTGAAACTTGACCTTGTGGATTTGTTTTTGGAAAATTCCTTTTTGTAGTCTGAAATCAGTTGGCTTCCAGTTCATCTTTATGCAATATAAACAAAACAAACTTCTGATAAAATATCCCCAGTCTCAGTGGGCTCTGACTTTTCTAAAAGAACAAAGTTGGGCCCTGTGGGAGCCTGAGGATGGGCAGTTCCTAATTTTTCAAGTGTGTGGGAGGTGTTTTTACTTCTATAGAAGCAAGAGGAATATCCCCACTGGTCCCAATTACCATTGCCCCTTCATTACGGGGTCCTGCCAGCACCTCATCTCTTCTGTAAGGAAAAATGGCTTATTCATAAAGCCATTCACAGCAGAGCTGTTTGGCTCCCACTGACAAACATCCCATAGGGACTTTCTGCTTCCTGGAAATTACTCTCTTTCCAACTCAGGGGAAAGATTGCTCTCGACTGTTTTAAATGGCACCCGGTGCACAGCAGGCTAAGGAGCGAAGAGGAGTTAATCATTCCTTTCAAGAACCAAAATCAAGTATGATGCAGAGATGGGGGAAGAAAAAAGAAACTTTTAAAGCACTGGGAATGTAAAGAAAAATAATTGTAAAATCTAACAGTGTGGCTTCCTAACAACGTATAGAAGCGCAGTGTCTCATGACCCAGCTGTGAGTCTAGTTCTCTCTGTGCCTGGTGTCCCCAAACTCCTATCCTCACCAAATAGAATATGTTCAAATACGAGAAAGACCAGAAGAAAACCAGTTCCTGATCCTCAAAGATTTAAAACCAAAATGGATCAGAAGTGGTGGTGCACACCTGTAATCCCAGGAACTCAGGAGGTTGAGGCATGAAAATTGCAAATTTGAGGCCAGCCTAAGCAATTTACTAAGAGCCTATCTCAAAATAAAAACTAAAAAGATCTGAGGACATTGCTCAGGTTCAATGCCCAGTCCCATGGAGAGAAAAACAAAATCCCAGAGGGGAAGTTTGGGAGGAATAAGAAATATGCACAAATAACAGAAACAAGGCAGAATAGGATGGGGTTAATGTTAAAACAGCTTTGACATCCCATGAAATGAGAACACATATTCATTTTGTGCAGGATGAAGAATGATTTTGTGACCTAGGAAATGGATTTTGAAGAATGAGTTGGATTTGTATGGGAAAATGAATGTATGAGTAGGGAGGGAGGATTGGAGGACCATGTTTCATAAGGTAGAAATAATGAGCAAAGTACAAATGTGGGAAGTGCTCCACAGTGGGAAGGAGCACAGCCAGAAGTCCACTTTGTACTTTATGATGATGTTCTATCATTTGGGATCCATTTGGAAGCAAGAAATCACATTAGTTATTCTAGCACTGAGAAATTAATATAGAAGAACTACCTACATATAAAATTGTGAGTTAGGTAAGTAAAAAGGCAGTCCTGTGCTGAGCCATAGCACATACCTGGAGCAAAAGGAAAAGTTGAGGTCCTTAAATACATTATTATGCTATGATTATAACTGCACTCTTTAAGTTCATTCAGTTCTTTCAACCCAAAATGTCTTCATCTCTTGGTAGGAGCTCACATAGTATCTCAGGCCTCTAAAATCTGGAAAAATGTCCCTTAAAAAGAAATGTGCAGCTGGGCATGGTGGCACACGCTTGTAATCCCAGCATTTGGGAGGCTAAGACCAGAGGATCCAGGTTTGGGGCCAGCCTCAGCTACCTAGTGAGGCACTCCCCAACTTAGTGAGACCCGATTTCAAAATAAAGAATAAAAAATAGGCCTTGGGGTATAGCTTGAAGGTAGAACGCCCCTGAGTTCAATCCCCAGTACCAAAAAAGAAAAAAGAAATGTGCCAGCGCCAGCCGGGCATGGTGGTGCACGAATGCTTGCAATCCCAATACTTGGGAGGCTGGGACATGAGGATCCAGGTTTGTGGCCAGCCTCAGCTACTTAGTAAGGCCCTCTTCAACTTAGTGAGTCCCTGTTTCAAAATAAAGAATAAAAAATGGGGCTGGGGGTGTAGCTCAGAAGTAGAATGCCCCTGGGTTCAATCTCTAGTACCGAAAAAAAAAATGTGTCTTGAGACTAATTTTAAATATGTCCCAACACACTTATCTCCTAATGTAGTGAATATCAAACTACTAGCAACCCAACTAGGGTCATAAAGGGTCTGATATTTTACCCTACTTTTAGGCCAACAGGTTATTCTGCCACAGTTTCATCAATGCAGGAAGAAGATGCAAGCCTCTTGAGTCAGAGATGAAGGACATTATTACTTATAGCATCAGCACTAGCAGAATTTCAGCATTTGCACCAGTTCTCCAAGCTCTAAGTCCCACAAGAAATGTAAAGGGCATTAGATGATACCTACATAAGCAGTGGAATGTATTAATGGAGAAGAACCCAAGTGCATAGAACCCACATATTTTGTAATGAACAATAAGCAAACTTTCTTCTTTGATCCAAAGAGAGATACTGTCATTGCCTTCCCAGCTAAGCAAATCTTCCCCTTGCTATGGCAGGAGACACTATCTCTGTCTTCTACTTGAAAAGTTAGCCTGGAACAAAGGTTGCTGTAAGATATGTAGAAACATGCTACATCTATAGAGAATTGTGTACCAACAATTAAATGTGTTAATAATTTATGTGACTTTATAGAACTCTTGATTCTATAAAACTTGGCAAGTGCATGATACAGAATATTTTTGTATGTGTGTGGTACTGGAGATTGAAACCAGGGACTTTCTACCTCTGAGCTA
Source organism: Graphiurus murinus (assembly GCA_004027655.1). Classification (NCBI taxonomy): domain Eukaryota; kingdom Metazoa; phylum Chordata; class Mammalia; order Rodentia; family Gliridae; genus Graphiurus; species Graphiurus murinus. The sequence goes on along the minus strand of PVLC010005805.1, from coordinate 48,115 downwards.
TATGCCTAGCCATATTTTATTTTTAGTTTGAAACAGGGTCTGAGTAAGTTGTTGAGGCTGACCTCGAGCCTCTTGTCTCAGCCTGGTACAAAAGAATAGAAGACATAAAACATAAAGAGAAATAATTACAGTAATACCTGAAACAAACTAGGTAACTTAAACTTACTTGGAAATAGACTGGCCATCACAAATACAGACTCCAACACACTAAAATGGTGGTGCTTAGGGAAGAAAAAGACAGGGAATCAAGAACAGAAAACAAAACAGATACCACTTGTCTCTAGAAGAAATAACTAAAGGATTTAGGAAATGGTTAATTTGCTTTTTGGGGCTGACATTTGCAGTTCTGTCTGCAGCAGGAGAATATACCAAAAGTTGGAGACTAGTGATTCATATCCTGGCTGCAAAGACACTGCATCAAAGAGGGACTAGAATGAGTTTTAATGAGAGGTAATAATCCCATCTTGAATTCACACTTGACTATCTGAAAGAGTTTTTACATATGTCATCTTATATGCTTTCAATCAGCCAGAGTTCAATATAATGAGCAAATCCAAGAGGTTCTCAGGGAGCCTAGAGAGGAAGTGCCCCCATTCCTTCTGCTTAGAAAGCCACAAACTCTGGGAACAATGTTGCTAGGCAACCACTAACTTCTTCCACAGGCTCGGGGATAAGATGTCCTTGCTCTCTAATAGAGAAAACATCATTTGAAGGCTGGGGATAGGGAAAATGGTTTGTGAGTTGGTGATGTACTTGCCTACACCATGATTGGCCATTGGTCACTGGATTAGCGCCAAGAAAATTAATGAGTCCAAGGCAGGCCTCACACCTACCAAATTTCAGAGGGCTTTTCTTTTAAAGCCCATCTAGACAGTTGTGAAATTTATTTTGCCCTTCAGAAATCATTAATCAATCAAACATAATTATAGCCCAGTCTCTGGAGAAACTTTTGTCACACTGTTGAGGTGATATATGACAAAAGGATTAAGCTCCCTCTCAGGCTGCTCATGTTTACTATGATGATGACTATTATTAATGCAATAGGGAAGAACAGGGAGAACAAGAAAATAAAAGGTTCAGGCCCTCTGGGCCAAGGAGTAAGAAAATAAGAACAGTGACTATTAAAGCAACTCAAAACTAAATTTAGCACATTAGGAAATTATACTGAGAAGAACTGGAAATGACTAGGCTTTAAAACAACGAACATTTTATATAGATGTAAACATTGGTCTGTTTTATTTTTATGTATGTTTTGTCTGCCTTTCTAATAGATGCTTCTTTCCCAAATAGAGGCATGAAACCATTCAGCAATAAATTCTCCTAGGACATCCCATTCTATCCAAATAGAGGGTGAACATTACCTTGCTAATTGAATAATAATAATTGGAAGATAATGAGTGCCATGCACTGCAGTCATTGTTAGGGCATATTATAATGAACCATTAGACACTCTCAGCTTCTGATAATCTTAGAGTCTAGCAAGGGAGAAATTTAGATCATTAATGGGCAAAGAAACATGTAAGAATTACAAAGTGTGAAGTTCTGTCAAGGAAAGAATCAGGATGCCCGAATAAGTAGAGGGCAATTAACATAGGCTTGGTGGAATTAATCCTTGGAGTCTCAGGCAGAACAGCACGCACCTGATCCTAGGGATGAGGTCTTAAGGGTGTAGGGCAGTGGTTTGGTGCTGAAGATTCAGATAGTTTAGCCCATTGGAGACACAGGCAGCTGTCAGGAGGGTAGTCGGTGTGGAGTGTTTTTTATAAACCTGCCTTGTTGATAAGCAGATCAGAGCTGGCTGTGAGGATCCTACTTAGCTACAAGAAGAACTGGCCCCACAGGTGGGGGTGACAGAGGCTTCTCCACTGTCTGAGAAAGTGGGGTCCTGGAAGGGTCTTGCTCCATGGCCCACATAGCTGGCTGGTCTAGCGATCCCAGAGCAGTGGGGATAGGGTTTGTGGCTACAAGACCATGGGGACCATACTATAGTGATGACATGAGGCCTCTATCCAGTGGACTATGGATGCACCCAAAGGAGAAAGAGATCTGACTGTTGTGCTTTAGAAATGGGGTCTATAAGCCAGGCACTGTAGTGTATGCCTGTAGTCCCAGTACTTGGGAGGCTGAGAAAGGAGGATAGCAGATTCAAGGCCAGCTTCAGCAGCTTAGTGAAACCCTCAACAATTTAGCACGACCCTGTTTCAAAATAAAAAACACTAGGGTATATCTCAAAGGTAGTATGCCCCAGGTTCAGTTTTCAGGAGGAGGAGGAGGAATGAGGTCTATATCCCAGGTGACAACAGAGTTTAGAAGCTGACTTCAGGACAAAGGCATCAAGTACTCTTGTAGACACTTAATGTGCAAAATACAGGTTGAAGAATTAAAGCATAAAGTTTCTCACATAAGTGAAATTTTTATCCAGAGGAAGACTGAGAATTGGGTCAGGGTTTCAGTCTGTAGAGGACACTAAAATGACTGGAGAAATAAAACCTCAGCAGACACAACTAGATGGAGAAAGGAGAATTTAATATACATCTCAGAGGATGCTCCCTGTGATGGGGAAGAATTCTTTGAGGAGTCGCTGAGGTAAGGAAGGGAGACAAGGCCCAGAAATGCCTTCTAATGAGGATGGACGTGGGCATCTTCATAGTTTGTTTAGCTATATGGGTTATACAAGCTGGGGGCCAAAGATGAGACACTTGGAGTAATAGCAATAAAACTGAGTCTAGCCTCTACCTTCTTTCCTTTTCCTTCAACACAGCATTCAGCCTCTGCTTTTTACCGCTGCTGGAAAATACTTAAACAACTTTTGCTAGGAAGAGTGCCAAACATTGTTCTATGACATCCACACTTCCATCTGGCTCTGACTTGTTGGGGATCATTTTCACAGCTAAATGGCATTTTTAAAGCCCATTAAGGGCCACCCCAAACAGGAAGCCAGTTAAGCTATGGAGCATTTGCTTCTTTCCAAGCCCTTTATAGTCTGAAACAGAGATCATCAGTGTACTGCATTTGTAGATGTATCAAATGAGTCTTTGGAGGAAAGAAGGCATCACAGATTGAAGGAGTAAACATCACAGAGGCACAGGTCACTGATAACTTGTACATTATGTCTACCTCATCCAGGAACAGTTCCTGACAGTGAACGGTCTAGTGTTTTCCAAAATTAAGTCACACAGAGAGCGAGTCAATAGTCCCTGATCCACTTACACAGAGACATTCAGCTGGCTGATCTAAATTATAGTTCTGCTATGATTAATCTCATCAAGGGATCCTGAGTGAACTGAAGGAAGGAGATATAAGGGCAGTCCTAAAGGGAAATTCTCTAAGAGCACTGAGACCCATTAGCTAATTAGTGCAGGTTTCACTGCATACTATCTAAATAAAGAGGCTCAGACTCTAGAGCAAGACTTTCGAGATAATAATGTTATGGTTTGAAAATAAAATGTACCTTGGACCTCATGCTCAGAGGTGGGTCCCTGGAGGTGTGGCCTTGGGGATTATATATGTCTCTTGCTCCCTCCCTTTGCTCTCTCAGTTTCTCACCACCATGCCCTAGGGTCCTGCAGCCCCAGCTCCTGCTTGGCATCCTGCATTGATGGGCTATATAGAAGGACTGAAATCTCCAGACCTGTAAGCAAATGAATCTTCCTTCCTCTAAGCATTGCATGTCAGTGTTTAGACTGAAGGGTTGAGAATACTGAGTGAAACAAATAGTATCATGAGACTATTTCTAAGTAGCATATGATCATCAGGTTATTCAAATAGATAAACACACAGAAAGACCATTTTCGTAATACCAAGTTGACCACCACCATCATCCGTCACAGAGGGAGCCAGGAGTTTTGGCCAAACATCTCCAGCATCTACAGAGCAGGTGACAAACAAATGTTGAGAAACAAAATATATGGGAAGAAACAATAAGTTGTAACTTTCCCACCTACTTATAGGCATTCCTATAAAAACATACATATTCCTATAAGAACACACATAGCTCTTCTTCTGGTGTTTTCCTTCATCAATACCATGCACGTGTGTGTGTGTGTGTGTGTGTGTGTGTGTGTGTGTGTGTGTGTGTGTGTGTTACTGAGGATTGAACTCAGGGACATTCTACCTCTGAGCTACAGTAGCAGCCCTTTTTATGTTTTTGCTTTGAAACAGGGTCTCTCTAGGTTGCTGAGAGTCTTACTAAGTTGCCAAAACTGTGATCCTCCTGTCTCAGCCTCCCAAGTACTGGGATTACAGGTGTGTACCACCATGCCTGGCTCTCATCAATAGCTTTTAAAAAGGCAGTGCTGTGTGTACTCGATTCTGGGGTTACAAAGATGAATAAATAAGAGATATCATTGCCTTTAAGTAACACATAGAACAATAGGGGAGAGAGATGTAGACAAATTACTGCAATTTCAGAGGTTTATTGCTGTAATAGAAGTAAGAACTAGGTGCAGGAGAGACCTGAAGGCGTTAGGACAGTTTCCCAGAGGAGAAGACATTTGAAATTAGGTTGGATTGATGGAATAAATCTGTGATGCATGAACGAACACAGAATCTCCAAGAAAATACTTTTACAAGAGGTAAAATGGGAACCTTAAATCACAACTGTTTTTTGTTGGTTTGTTTGTTTGTTTTTGTGATACTGGAAATTGAACCCAGGAGCATTCTACCTCTGAACTGCATCCACAAGTCTTTTTTATTTTTTGTTTTGAAACATGTTCTCACTAGGTTCCTGAGAGTCTTACTACATTGCCAAGGCTGTCCTTAAACCTGCAACCTCCCTATGTTAGCCTCCCAAGTACTAGGATTACAGGAGTGTGCCACCATGCCCAGCTACAACTCTTGGTATATGTGATATGTGAAACATGATCTTAAACTCCAAGAAAAAATAGCATCAACATTCAGAGTTTAAACAGCTAGTGATTCCTTGAGCAATAATAGACCTTGGCCAACAGGTAAATGCACTGATTAAAAACTTGATGAACATCTCAGAGGTTTCCTTCTATTTGGCCCATTGTCCAACTAATATAGTACTTATGGTCCATTTCCTCCACTAGGATGAAGATATATAGGTGCAGAGATCTCTGTGGTGTCCCTAAAACTAGACCAGTGCCTAGAAATTAATAGGTGCTCAATCAGTATTTGTTGAACAAATGAGTAAACACATTAATTAATAACAAACATTAATCCATTTATTTTATGTCTCTAGGACACATCACAAAGAGGTTTGGGGAAGAAAACTGAGATGAGTCATATAAGATTCTGAATCTTGTCTAGTGCTGGAACATAGTGCTGCTCCATAGACATCACTCAACGGTAGCTATGAATTTTTTTGTGAATATTATCTTCATCAACAAGCCAGGCACTGGGTTAAGTACTCAATAGTCATTATATCTTATCTTGTCTCTAGTCCTTTTGACAACCCAGGAAAAAGCAGGTAGGCAGCATCACTTTCATTTTATAGACCATAAACACATTAAAAAAATCTGTTCAATCATTCACTTAAGGTCATGAAGACAGTTATAGAACCAGGATTCTGACCACATCTCCAAGACCCACTGTCCCATCCACCATAGTATGCTGATGTACAGTCTACATTGCTTCTATTAAAGCAAATGTCAAATTGTTTAACAGCTGGTTGTGTGTTAACATTTTCCCTACTCTCAAAGGGACTAAGCTGCCAAAGGGATTGGGCTATGTAGTCTGTTCATCTTACTGACAACATGTGGAGTCAACTAATTCCTTCCTTCCTTCCTTCCTTCCTTCCTTCCTTCCTTCCTCCCTCCCTCCCTCCCTCCCTCCCTCCCTCCCTTCCTTCCTTTCTTCCTTCCTTCCTTCCTTTTTTTTGTTTCCTGGGGATTGAATCTAGGGGCATTCTACTGCTAAGCCACACCCCCATCCCTATTTTATTTTTTATTTTAAAACAAGATCTCACGAAGTTGCTGAGAGTCTTGCTAAGTTGCTGAGGCTGGTTTTGAACCTGCGACCTTCCTGTCTCAGTCTTCCAAGCACTGGGATGGGAGGTGTTCACCACCATGCCCAGCTTGTACAGTGAATGTCTAACTTTGCAAGCACAAAAGGCTCTGTGGATGAGCCTAGGGGAGCCTCACAGGAGAGGGGTGGAAGGCTCCAATAAAGCTCTTCAATCTATCAGTGCCTGAATATTAAATAAAGACTACTTAGAAGCACAAGGACAGCCTCTAGATGAGAGGAGTATGGAAGGAACTTGTGATGATCAGATGTTAGTCGTTTCTGTTATTTACATAAACAAATGTAAAATTTGAGTGTTATCTTTCCACTCAAAAGGCAGCAGAAGATACGCGGTATGACTGGAAGAGAAGTGAGATTCACAATCTTCCTCCTCAACCACTGATGTGAGGCTAGCAGTTATATTGGACAATGAAAAAAAAAAAACAAACACTTCAACCCAGAAGGCACACTTATGCTTATATAACTGAGGTGCAGTAGATGTTAAAAGGGGTGCAAATTTGGCATCACCCTCAGATTTTAGATAAGGAACATTCTTAGATATATTAGGGCAATGAGAAAACACGTTTCTCCATAGCAACGACCTGGAAACTCAGATCCACTCTCATTAGCAGAGAACACTTGACAGAGAAACCTTGAGAGGCAGTTCTTCCCCAGAGATTTATCAAGCCCAGAAAGGGAATGTGGGGGAGAGTGGAGGGAGAATGAGTGCCAGGAGCAGAGTTACGAAGTCGTAGGAGGTACTAAACAGAAGGAAGGCAGATTGCTGATTAAGAGTGCTGAATCACTCACCTCCAAACCCAGACCCCTCTGTAGCAAAGAGGGGAAGCCAAAAAGCAAATTACTCACTCTTGACAAGGAGATGACAACCTGTCCTTCAAATGAAACAGTGATGGCAGGCTAATTTGTCCACAGCAGAAGCCAAACATTGATTTCTCTTGCCAAAGAGAATCCAAACCACAAATCTACTTTGGGCACTGTGCTGAGATGCATTAACTTTCAAGAGAGAACCTCCAGCACAAGAAAAAATTCCAGTGCCTCTGGAGAAAGGGCACTGGAATGCCACTTTCAATGCCATTCCAAGAAACAGTCACAGCTGGAACTACTTTTCCTTCCTTCCTTCCTTCCTTCCTTCCTTCCTTCCTTCCTTCCTTCCTTCCTCCCTCCCTCCCTCCCTTCCTTCCTTCCTTTCATTTAGGAAGCATTGATCTTGGAGTAGATATAATAGATGCAAAGGTGACTAGCACAGTGTGGTGCTCAAGGACTCCTTGAGGAAGACACTTGGTTGGTACCACGATGGAGAACTGAACAGTGGGCAGTGTTACAGTTTGGACCTGGGATGTCCTCCAAAGTCTTACATATTGAAGGTCTGGTCCACAGTACAGCAATGCTCAGAGGTGGGGCTTTTAGGAATTGATTGCAATGATCATGAGGGCTCTGATTTCATCAATGGATTAATCCATTTATGGGTTTATAACTGAGGTACGATTGGGAGGTGGAGGAAACCTTAGGAGGAGGTGGGGCCTAGTTAAAGGAAGTAGGTCACTGGGGGCGTATGACTTGGAAGGGAATATCTTGTCCCCAGTGTCTCTCTCTTTCTCTCTCTCTCTCTCCCTCTCTTTCCATCCTGGCTGCTATGACAGGAGCAGCCTGTGCTCCCCACCACGATGTTCTGCCTCACCAAAGGCTCAAGTCATGGTCCAAGTGACCATGGACTGAAACCTCTGAAATCAAAAGCCCGAATAAATCTTTCCTCATTCAAGTATATTTTCTCAAGTATTTTGTCTTAGTGGTGAAAAGCTGACTAAAACAGGTGGGCTGTGAGTCCCTCCAGTCAAGAAGGTCCAGATTTGAGTTCTATGTTTGCAGTTTCCCAATTGTGCACACATCGCTTTAATCTCCCGATGCCTTAGTGGGTGAATGATCATTCTTCAATTGCTAGGCTATCTAGGGGACTTTTGTGCGGGTGCAGGGAAAGATCTCAACACTGACTCAGATGCATTGTCATTACTTATAAATAGAGACATGGAGAGATTTTATTCTTCATTGCCATGGACTGGACAGGGCATTGAGAACACATAAAATGGTCACATAGGGCTGGGGTATACAGCTTAGTGCCAGAGCACATTCCTAGCATGCATGAAGCCCTGGGCTTAATCCCCACCACTGCAAAGCAAAGCAAAACAAAACAAGAAAAAGAAAAGAATGTGGTCACATCACTGGCTTCTCTTTCTACCCTTGGAGATTCTGCTCTAAGTCACTCATTAGAAGCTGCCCAGATGCATAGTAAAGAGGCACTGAAGTACCTGTATGGATTTGAACAACATATACGGTGGCTACCGCCAGCAACAGTACTGCAGCATAAAAGAACAAGCCGCCCCGGGTAACGCCAAAATAATTGGCCAACAGTCACGGTGCACATTCTTCCCAACAGGTCTCTGATATGTGTTAACATGTCTCTTGCCACATTGTCCAATTGTATCCTAACTCTAGGGCTTAAGGAGTCTGCAATTGAATCCAGCTTAAATTACGGCTGTTCGTTTCCTTTGTCACATCAAAGCAGGAAGCAAAGTTCCTGGAGGGAAAGTTTCAAAAATACCCTTATTGCCAATCACTCCGGTTGAAGGCAAGAAAGGACCTCAATAAGCAACTGTAATGAGCAGCAGGCTCTGGACGCCCTGTCACAGATGTCATCTCCTGACGACACCTGCCCCTGCTCACTCTCAGTTCATTATCTCTCAGTCTGAAAAGGTGACAGAACTGAATTTCAAGGGATCTCTAATAGAGGCATGTGGACAGGGAATACGTAATGAGATCCGAAGATGCCGGCTCTCTCAGGAGGTGTTAACCCCATTCTGAGGAAAGTCAGGAGACCACTGAACAGAAAATCAAAACCGTTGGTGGGAGTGTAAATTAGTACAGCCACGATGGCGATTCCTCACAAAACCAGGCATGGAGCCACCATATGACCCAGCTACACCACTCCTCGGCTCCTTTCCAGAAGAATTCAAGTCAGAATACTAATTAAAGTCAGTGATAGATGCATATCCATGTTTATAACAGCACAATTCACAATAGCCAAATTATTTGACAGACTAGTGTCTGTCAAAAGATGAATGGATAACAAACATGTGATATATATACACAATGGAATTATGCTCAGCCATAAAGAAGAATAAAATTATGTCATTTGCAGGAAAATGAATGGAACTAGAGAATATTATGCTAAGTGAGATCAGCCAGTTCAGAAGGTCAAGAATTTTCTCTGGTATGTGGAAACTAGAGAGGAAATAGGAAACATGCGGGACTTTAAATAATGTGACAAGGGACCTGTAGAGTAGTGGAATGGGATGGGGGGTGGAATTAAGATGGGGAAGAGAGAGGATTGAGGAGGGAGCCAGTTCATTTGATGCTGTGGCAGTATGTGCAAGTGTTACTCTCTCTCTCACTAATGTGCACAGGGAGGGAGGGTGCAAGGTGGGATGGGAAGGGAAACACACCAAGAGCTGTGTGCGGGTGTTTTTGTATCACACTGGACTTCACTGTGGTGTATAACTGCAATGAACAAATAAAATAATATTTTTAAAAGCGGGCTCAGTTGGAACTTGGCATGCTCTGTGCATGCCATGAGCAAGCTTCCACTTTGCTCTCTGCCTTAGCCACACCATTTAGGAAACAGAACCACTTCTAGCAACCTCTTCCCTCTTCACAGTGGGTGTTGCATCTGCTGGTTGTCTGGTTCCAACACTCTAGGTTAGGTGGAAGGAGCAGGTTATTGGTAATAGTCACAGGGAACAAATCTGGGCTTCACGAGAGAATAAAACATTGGACTGGGAAGTGAGCTCAAGCGATTTTCCTCCTCCTCCCTAGTCCCTCACCACTGCATTTTCTCCATTCTGTCTTCTTTTCTGAAGACCCACTTGCCTTGCTCCAGTACATCCAGCGGAGGTAGATTGTCATAAAGGTAATGACCCTTATGAGCCAGGATTCCTCACTTACAGGGCCTCTTCCAAATAAGTGTTCGATTTCACACTCCATTTTGCATTTATTTTTTCCTGAAGAGGACCCTGATTTTGTGTTTGCCTCCGAAATCTGGGCCTGTTCCCAGCTGCATGCATTGTCATAGTTTTCCCAGTTTGTGCTTCACAGACTTTTCATTTATATTACACAACTCCAAATTTAATGGCCTTGTACCTGGACCCTCAAAGAAACTGGCTGGGAAGAGTTTTTGCTTGTACAAATGAAAAACACTTATGTTTTTCAGAGCACTTTTAGGCTTGCAGAGAAATTGAACTGAAAATACAGTGAATTCCCATCTGCCTCCTTTCCTCCTACATGCAATCTCCCGTTATTAATGTCTTGCACTGGTATGGCTCCCTTTTGCTATGGTCTGAATGCTTCTGTATCCTGAACATTCATACACTGAAATCCTAACCCCACGGGGGATAGTATTTGGAGGTGGGGCTTTTAGAAAGGTGATCAGGTCATAGAGACAGAGCCCTTAATAATGCAATTAGTAAGACCTGAGAAAGACCCATGCCCCTCCCACCACATGAGGACATAGAGAAAAGTGCCATCTGTGAATCAGAAAGCAGTTTTAACCAGACACCAAATCTGATGACATCTTGACTTTGGACTTTCCAACCTTCAGAACTGTGCTATATAAATTTTGTTGTTAATAAGTCACCTAGTCTATAGTATTTTGTGATAGTAGCTCAAATAGGTTAAGATAATTTCTTACAATTGATGATTATGATGATGCTGTGTAAGCATGTGTGTATGCGTGTGTGTGTGTGTGTGTGTGTGTGTGTGTGTGTGTGTGTGTGTATGTGTGGTGCTGAGGATTTAACCCAAGGGCATTCTAACTCTGAGATACACTCTTACCTGTTTTTATTTTTATCTGGAAATAGGGTCTCCCTAAGTTACTGAGAGTCTTAATAAGTTGCTGAGGCTGGCTTTGAACCTGTGACCTTCCTGTCTCAGCCTCCCAGGTACTGGGATTACAAGTATTCACCACCATGCCTGGCTGATGGAATTAATATTGGTACATTCTTATTAAATGAAGTCCATGGTTTATGTTAAAGTTCATTGTGTCTTACAGAGCTTTTGTGTCTCAATTCCAAGTCCCTAGAAGAGAACATCTAGCGGACTTCACTGAGATTGTGCTACCTACCACAGCCAGGGGCTAAGGTCATGGAATCTGCTGCCCACCCAACTAGATTGAGAACCAGTTCTGCAAGACGGGAGTTTAGCCATGGCTGTATAAGTGATGGGCAGGGTGCGTGCTAAGCAGACATTTCTATGGAGGATCTGCTACAGAAAGACAAAATAAATACAAAAGAAAATAACTCATGCATTCTACAAGATGAGCATTAATATATAGAGAGCATGGTATCACTATATCCTCCTTCAATGCACTAGAAAGGACTTTTATTTCCCACCATCCATTACTCTCTGAATGGGTCAAACTTTCTAAGAACTAATCAGATTTATGCTTTATGCCCTTTTCAATATCTTTAGATTTGCCATTTAAAAATCAAAGATTGATTAGATAAAAGAAAGGACTATCACAACTCCATGCTCAGATTTAGGGGGCAATAGGAGAAATAAAGTCAAAACTGGACATAGTTTGGTAGTTGAGTTGCTTCTCACTCCTCCCAGTGTTAGAATGCACCAGTTAAATGAATTTAGAAAGAAAGACATGTCAGGACAACGCTGTTTCCCTTTCTTATCAGAAGACATACAATTGATTTTTTGGGATAAGTTTATTCCCTGTGATAGGAGAATGGCCCTCAAAGATATCCACATCCTAATCTCAAGAATCCATGTGTATATTAGGTTACATGGCAAAGGAGAACTAAGGCTGCAGATGGAATTAAGGTTGCAGATCACCTGATCTAAAAAGTAGGAATTTTCAAATAAGAATTATCTTAGATTACCTCAGTGGACCCAGCATAATCACAAAAGTCCTTAAAGGCAGAAGAAGTCAGGTCAGAGTGATACAATGTGAGAAAGACTTGCCCAACATCACTGGCTTGGATGGGAGCCATGAGTCAAGTGTTATGGGAAGCTTCTAGAACCTGACAAAGGCAAGAAAATATATATTCCTTCAAAGTCCTCTGTAAGGAATACAGACATGCCCATTCCTTGATTTTAGCCCAGTAACACTACATCAGGCTTTTCATCTCCCCAACTATAAGATAATAAATTGGCGCTACTTTAAGCCACTAAATTTGTGAAATTTCATCACAGCAGCAAAAGGAATCCAATATGTTCCCCAACATTTTATTGTTCCTACAATTGGTTTATTCTTGAGAGATGAGACAATGAGATCCCGTAAGGATAAGGACACTACCTGGACCCTCTATCAGCCCCACAGTTACTATCTGAGTCCTAACTTCCATCTATATGTAGATCAACACAAATTGGGAATGTGGAAAGCTCTATCTAATTCCATTACTTACCAATATTGTCTGCAGTCCACAGTATTTCCAGTGGAATTTCTAAATACTGATGAAATAGAGAAAAGATTGATATTGAAAATTCTCCTTTCAAGGGACTGCTCACCTGTTTTACCCGTGTATTAGAATTTAACAGACTGAATTATTCGTGACAGCTGGAACAATGAAAATTATTAGTCCTAGCTGGTTCCAAAACATCCAGGTCCTTAGTGATAGAAATTCAGTTCAAAAGAGAACTTTGTCTGATATGTCTTTATGCCTAAGCAAAATAATAGCACAGATACACAGTAATACATTAGAAACTTTTTAAATTATAAAACAAAATGAACCCAACGGAAACTTAATGTAATGCACAACTACCAGAGATGAATCATTACAATTGTAAGGAAAGGGGACTATTTATTTCAAAAGGCCTTAATACTCAACACACTATTCATCATGCAAGTTACACAAATGCAAAAGGACAAATTACCACAAGCGCCATCAAGAATATGCCTCTGTGGCCTCAGCGCCCATAAAAAGACAATCTGAAAATGGGCATGGTGGTGCATGCCTATAATCCCATTATTGGAAGGTGAGGCAGGATGATCAGAGTTCAAGGTCAGCCTCTGCAACTTAGTAAGACCCTGTCTCAAAATAAAAAATACAAAAGATTGGGATGCAGCTCAGTTGTAGAGAATATCTGAATTTAATCCCCAGTGCTAAAAAATCAAACAACAACAACAAAACAATTGGAGACTTAGACATTAGGGTAAAGAGATGCTCCTCTTCTACGGTGCAGTATCTTGAAAATGACCACAATTTTTACTAACTTTCTGATATTTTAAAAATAGTTGCAAGTTTTTAGGACAATTTTGAGCAATTTGAAGAGAGGGAAAGTACCATGGGTGATAATATGCTTTCTTTCCACTACAAAGTGTTCAAAATATATTGAAACCTGAGGGACATTTTATTTTTCTAGAGGGATCCAGCTTTGACCAAAGCCTGAATACATGAAAGTTACGATTTGCTACTCAGAATACCACGTTCACTCCGTGTATGCTAAGTGTAGAACTCTTCTGCTAAGCTTTTCTAAATACCTATTTCTCAGTAGCCTTCTGTGGTTGGTTGAATTGTGTCCTCCCAAAAGACATGCAGAAGTTCTTGCCTCTGGCACAAGTCGATAAGAATTTATTTGGAGATGTAATTTATTTGCAGATTGCAGATATAATCACATTAAGGTGAAATTGTACTGGATCGGGGGGGGGGGGGCTATTTCTAATGACTAATGTCCAGGAAGGCAGAGACCCACAGGAGAAGGCCATGTGGTAATGGAGGAGAGAGACTGAACAGATCCAGCTGAAAGCCAATGAATACTAAGGGCTGGAAGTTACTAGAAGCAAGGAGAGAGGCATGGAAGGGATTCTCTCAGAGCCCAGAATGAAGCAATCTTGCCAACACCTTGATTTTGGACTTCTGGCCTCTGTAACTGTGAGAGAACACACAATTCTGCTTTGTTAAACCACCCAGTTTGATGTCCTTTGTTATGGCAACCCTAGGAGACCAGTTCACTTCCTGCTAGATACTGCTTTAAAATCAGAGAGCTGTTCTTTGCTTAAAGTTTTTATTTCCAGCGAAGTGCTCAGAAGAAATTATTATTGTTATTACTCTCAGGGAAAGTGGAGCTTTCTTATGTAATTGCCCACAAGCCGGTAAGGTCATGGATACACACTCTTTCTTCTTATGCCAATACACACAGGGTATAGTTGCTAGAACACAAAGGAGAAACCATGGACCAGCCACAAAGTTGATTTTTACCACACTCTCAAATCCTCCCGCCTCAGATAAGTATGCAATACATTATATAAAGACCTTTTTAAAAAATATTTTTGTGCATAGTAATCACACGTCTTTGTTTGGTTCAAGCTGGTAGAGGCACACACACACACACACACACACACACACACACACACACCTCTCATTTAAGCGTTTCCCAATTCCTGTCCCATTCCCTCCCCCATCCCTTCTTCTCATGTTCTGTTTAGTGCTTGACTTTGATATGTTTGTGAATGTACATCATGTGCATTAGGGTGCTTCCCTCTCCACCCTCCCATGACCTTCAGTTAGGTCACCTTCTTTGCTCATCTAAGGTTTCTCCTTCTTCAATATAGACCTTTTTCATCATGGTAAACTTGTGAAATCATTATCCTCACTGTACGCTATGTAGTATGATACGCAGGCATATCATCAAAGTTCACAAAAAGATGTCAAGAGATCAGGGATCGAGTTTCTCCTTAGAGTATTCAATGTTTAAAACAACACAGAGTTCACTCATTTAAGCTTTTTTAACTTACCCTCACTCTGTAATTATTAGAAGAATGGTTTGAGTATTTATCTGAAGAATTCTGGGCTTCCACCAATGTTTATCTGAACCAAGGATCTTATTTGAAAATGTGTCCTGGAGCCTGTAGGGAATCCATAAAAAGAGGAATGTATGGACTATCTGCAAGTTTTAAGATATTCTATCAGTTAAATTGAGAGAGTGATGGGCTCTGCTCAGCCAGCCCTGCCTCGGACACAGCAGGAGAGTTCATTAACTACAGAGCTTTGAGCCCATACCTCAATATAGCACTTCTTCAAAGTTTTTGTTATCCTCACTGGTGCCAATGATTCACAGTGAGTCTAGAAATAGTCTCCAGGTAGAGTACAGAGGCTCCCCAGCCATTCTTGACATCTGTCTTCAGTAAGTGGCTCATTTCCAGTACTACATGGCACATTCAAATATCTCTCATCTTTAAAAAAAAAAAAAAAAAAAAAAGCAATTCTCTTTTGGTATAATCTCTCCTGAAGTTAGGGTATCTCTCCTCCTTTTAGATATTTTTCTTCCCCCATCTCTTGTTAATTCTTCAACCTGTGGTAATCTGGCTTCCCAAAACTCACATTCCATTGGGCATGGTGACATATGCCTATAATCCCAGTACTTGAGAGACCGAGGCAGGAAGATCACAAGTTTGAGGCTAGCAACTTAGCAAGACCCTGTTTCAAAATAAAAAGTGAAATAGGGCTGTGTGTGTGGGAGGAGGAGGTAACTCAGAGGTAGAATATCCCTGGGTTAAATCCCCAATACCAAACACACACACACACACACACACACACACACACACACCCCAAAAACAAAAAAACCCTCACCTCCCATCATTCCAGATAAGCTCTCACGGGATTAACAAATCCTTCCTAGTTGCCTAATTAAAAGGCAGCTTTCCAGATCTCACGTGACCTGTCCGTGGCATTCAATCTCCTTCCCCTGGACAATGCCTCCTCTAATCACTCTTTTTGGAACATCACCTTCCTCCATCCTGATGGTCATTCATCATCTCCTTGCAAAACCCCTTTTTTATCTGCCTTTGATATTGTATCTTATACAATTTCATCCTGAGTCTCTCTCCTTCTATAACTTCTTCCTGGATGTTCGCATCTGAACCGATGGCCTTAATCAAATCTAATTCAGCTGACTACAGCTCTCCCACGAGCTCCAGATTCACGTTTCCATCTGTCAGCTGGGCCTGGCCACGGAACAGCCAATGAGAAACTTGAAAACCATTGTACTCAACACTGGTGCCATCTCTCTCCACTTCTCACCTGATCTTTCCCCTGTGAATCTTAACTCGCAAACTATTCCAGGTAATGCCGCAACGGGTGAGATAGTCAAAGCTCTTACCCTGACAAGAGTTAGATTCTCATTAGGGGAGATGAATAACAAAGAGATACACTTGTAAGCATTTGGGGAAAAATAAGGAGCAAGGTAAGCAAATCAAGAATGATAGGAAGCTAAGCATGGTGGTGCACATCTATAATCCCAGTGCACCAGACTGGAGGATCACAGATTCGAGGCCAGCCTCACTGACTTAGCAACTCCCTGTCTCAAAATGAAATGAAAATAGGGATGTACCTTGGATGTAGAACACTCATGGGTTCAGTCCCCATTGCCACACCATAAAAAGAGGGGGTAATGGTGATGAGAGAGTGATAGGAATGTTTTATAAGGGAGGTCCTCACTGGTAAGGTGATATTTGATCAAAGAGCTGAAGCAGGTGAGGGACAGAGCCAGGTAAGGATCTTGGAAGGAAGGGGTGGTGCTAGTGCACAGTTCCTAGGGTGAGAGCCAGTCCGGTTCGTTCGACTCGGAAGAGCAGAGAGTTCTGGGGGGCTGGGATAGAGGAAGCAAGGGTAGGAGAAAAGGTCAGAGAAGCAGCCCCAAAACATGTGATACAGGACCTCGTAGGCTGTAACACTTGGATTTTATTTTCATTGACATGAGAAGACCCAATAAATATGACTTGGCTTATGCTTTAAGACTTTTATTCTGCCTGCCTTGTGGAGAAGAGGCTGGAGGGAGTTTACCACCAGACAGGGTCCATAGGTAGCTCAGGGCAACACTGATGGGAGCAAAATAGGAACATGGAAGACTTTTCTCATTTCTCCTACTTCCTCTCCCTCTAGTGTCCCTGTTATCAGAACTAGTAGGAAGCCAAGAAACAAGCAAGAAATGTTAGCTGTGCAGAGTAGAATTCAGAGCTCCATTTTCTATCACTTTGGGATAAAGTAAAATGTAAGCTAAAGAGCAACCCACTGACAGTAGCTTAAATAAGAATTTTCTTTAATAGAAAGAAACATGGCAATAGCTGCCTATTAGCACTGGTTCAGTTGATTCAATGTCGGGACTTGGGTCTTGGAGATTTCATGGGCTACTACTGTTCTAGGTGTCACATTCAGGGAACATGGAACATCAGCTTCCAGAAACTTTAATCATAACTCTTGATGTCTTATTGACCACAACAGAGTCAAATGTTCACCCCACCACCCCATGCTGCAAAGAAGACTGGAAAGGGGAGTATTAGTTTGCCTTGTTTCTCTAGTGGACATTTGCAAGGGAGAGGAGCTAATGTTGGTATTGAGGTAGACAGTAGGGGGCACTACACAATCTCAGTGGGTCAAGCTTTCGCATCTATTTGTATAAGAGTAGAGAATGCTGCAAAGGACTCAATGGACAAGACTGTGAAAAGATGCTCCTTACAGCCAGGACAAGTGGTGCACACCTATAATCCAGTACTTGAGAGGCTGAGATAGGAGAGTCATAGGTGCAAGACCAACCTCGGCAACTTAGCCAGACCCTGTTTTAAACATAAAATAAAATAAAAGGGTTGGGAATGTAGCTCAAACGTAGAATGTTCCTAGGTTCAATCCCCAGTACCAAATATATATATATATATATATATATATATATATATATATATATATATATATATATATATATATATATATAAAATTAAAAAAATAAAAGAATGCTCCCTAAGTAAAAGGTGCTTCTATCAGGGTTATCCAATACAATACAGAAGATTCTAGTTGCTATATCTGGCTACTGAGCATTTGAAATGTGACTGAATTGAGATGTGCTGTAAGTATGAGTACCCATCAAATACTAAATTCATAGTATGAAAAAAAATAACTTAAAATATCTTATCAATGTTTTGTTATGTTGATTACATATTGAAAATCTATTTCTAATAGATCATTAAAATTTACTTTGCTGGCTTATTTTTACTTTGTTTAATGTGGTTGCTAGAGAATTTAAAATAATCTCTGCAGTTTATATTGTACTTCTCGTGGATTGTCTGGCATTAGATTATTGAATGATCTTTTTTTTCTCTAAAGACAGCACCTGTTACCTGCATTAGGGCTGATTGGCATGGTTCTCTAAGCCTGGACAACTCTTTTTAGAAAAACATCCCATGTGGTCAAGTAGCTTAAAAAAGTATCTTCCAGTGATAGAAAATAATCATAAAAATGATGAAGTCACAAAAAAATTCAAGCAAGGGATCAAATTACTCAATATCAATAACACCCCAAGGCTATCACATGAAACAATTTAAATAACTGGCTGAAGAGAGAAATCTGATTTAATTTAATTCTTCACTTAATCTTTAGCTTTTTTTTTCCATTATAGGTGAGGAATCAAGAAATTCTCATTTTTCCATTGCCTTTTTTGTGACTTCACATTAAAATTTTTTTCAATGATCTGGTGGGAAAAAAATGCATGAGTTGGAATATGAAGTCTATGGGCAACCTGTAATAGGCAGGATAATGATCCCCACAGAGTATCTAAGTCCCCGTGTCTTCAGAACCTGTTGCTATGTTACATTACATAGCAAAATTACTTTACACATGTAAATAAGTTAATGGTCTTGAGATGGAGAGATTATTCTGGATCACTGGGAAAGGCCCTATCTAATCTTCTGGGTCCTCAAAACAGAGACTGTTTTCTAGCTGGAGTGAGGAGGAGACATGGCCCTGGAGAATCAAGTGTCAGAACCCTTGGTGGCTTTGAGGATGCAAGAAGGGGATAGGAATATAGATGGCCTCTATACTCTTGAAAAATGGAAAGATCCCCCCCACACACACACAGAGCATCCAGAAAGATATGCAGCCCTGACAATCATTTGATTTTAGCCTGGTAAGATTCATGTCACTCTTCCAACCTCTGGAATTGTCGCATAAGAAATGTGTGATGTTTTATGCCACTAAATTTGTGCTAACTCATTCAAGTGGCAATAGAAAGTAATACACAACTCAAAAGATAAACATAGAAACAATAAGGAAAACAATTGAGTTTGAGGATATTTCTATCCATAAAACTTTTTACTGTCACAGAATTCTTACCAGTGTCCCTGCCTGTTCACAGAAGCTAGGTGTAGTAGAGCCTTGAGCTTATGAGAAATGATTCTAATGTGACACTTTCCTTTGTCCATTTTCCCTTCCCCCATGAATACACACACACACACACACACACACACACACACACACACACACACACACACACAGAAATGCCCCGTCATCATTTCCCAGAGAATTTTTTTAAAAATTCTTGCAATATTTACTTTTTTAAATAATGTTTAGCACCAAAGCGAATAAGAAGCATCTTTTCTACTTTCATGTTTATATCTTATTTTTGCTAGCTTATAGATTGGTTGCTTTAGCCTTAAAAATTGTCTTAGCTTCTTATTCATGCTGTGATTGTCCTTCTATCCAACCCCTCAACTGCAGTGTATGTAAACTATCATGTCTTTCTCAACATCTTTTGTCTGTGTAAAGAGATTTGTTCATGAAAGAAATCTTGCTGTAAACAATAGAAAACACATACACACACACACACACACATCTTCTATCCACTTTGTGTTTAGTCTAGATGGAGTTGAACGAAGTCATAAAAAATGAAATGCTGACAGCTTTAGAAGAGTTTGTTTGAAAATTCAACATTATGCTGACAGTAAGAGTCACAGAGAACTAGGAAAACAGTAAGGTGGGAGGGACATGGTAGGATAGATAGCCATTTTTTATGTTTCCTTCAAGATTCCTCTTTTAGATCTGCAGGAGCACTGGAAAATCTTCATTATATACCTTACTCATGGAATCTGAAGGCCTTAAATTTTTCTGTTGTCGGTGGCTCCAGAACAAATAATTCAAATCACCATGCATATGCATGTGGAAATGTCAGCACACTCGCCTATAATTCTGAGGAATCTCAGACCAAACTCTCACCCAATTCTTGCTTCCATCATTCCTGGTCCTCTACCTCCTGATTTTACCTTAGAGCTTTCTGATCTGCCTTGTTC
Organism: Graphiurus murinus; assembly: GCA_004027655.1. NCBI lineage: Eukaryota > Metazoa > Chordata > Mammalia > Rodentia > Gliridae > Graphiurus > Graphiurus murinus. The sequence continues at coordinate 28,023 of PVLC010005805.1, read as the reverse complement.
CTGTGCTTCAAAACATGACCCACTAATACCAGGCTATTGCATATGAAGGATTAGGATGGAAGAGTATAATTTGCAACAGACAGAATCAGACAGCACTGATCCTAAAGTTGGTCTGCCATTTCCTGAGAATACCTCTCTGTATCTCTCTTTTCTAGTGTCTCAGTCTTCCATCATGTCGCTTCAACTCATCCCCTCCCTGTCTTCTCTAAATCCCAGGGGTCTGAAGCCTCCTTCTTCCAGAACCTGGTCAAAGAAAGCTCACATAGCACTTTGTATCTCAGATTATTCTCTCCAACCCCGGGGAGGACAGCATTTTAATTTCTCATGAAGAACAGTTTAGCTCCCTCTGCTATTTCCTCTCTAACCCAGAAAGATCCAAGCCTTTTTGTTTCATAGCCAAATGGCTTGGCAAGCAGTTTTTTTTCTAAATGCAAAGTGTAAAATTTTCCATGAACTGAACTCAGCTATTCCCACAAAATAAAAATGTGGCTAGCCAGTTGAGGTTTTTCTTTCATAATATTTTCCTTCCCACTGTAATAAAAGATATGTTTCTTTATTTTAGTTGTATAAGCCCACAAATACGTACATTAAGATGGGATGTTGCTTTTAACAAAATGCAATTGCAGCACATTGGAAAGCAACACTGCCAGCCCAAGAGGGGCACAGAAGTGCTTTTAAGAGGAGAAAGCATTGGGTCAGATGTAAATTGTACCTTATGCCTGGGGGTGCTGCCAAAAAAAAAAAGGAAACTGGAAATTTTCCTCCACTCCAGCATCATATAAATGGAAATAGAAACTTCTCAGTGGTATCAAGTATTTCTTAATTTCGCTTTATAACTGAGGTCTGACTTCTAAAGGGTATGCAGTCTAGAGATTACTGTATTAGAATGTGTGCTTGTCAAAATTGCAGGTTCCTGCCCAGAGACTCCCTCACCAGATAAATCATAACCTCCAGGTGAGATGTGCATTCCTTAAGCTCCAAAGTGACCTATGTGGTCAACAAGGCTTAAGACTCATATCCTGAGTAAATGTATCAATGTATTGATGAAACCAGTGATCCATTCCAATAAATGTATGTATCCCTTTCATTCATAGTTTCCCAGCATAAAAATAGGGGTCAAAATAAACAGTAACATGGACATACAAAAGGCAAAACTTACCCAGTTATACGCATTGAATATGTCCAGTTTTTTTGTATGTCAATTTTACCTCAATACATCCATTATTAAGAAAGTTGAAAAAAAAATAAAACAGTAACTTTATAGTGGATAAACTTAACACTTCCCCAGAGAGGTGATCAAGGTTGACATTGACAGAAATAAGTGATAGTGATATGATGTTCTTTGATGTGATGTGATAAAAATGGAGCTTTACTTCTGTTGTCTTTCCTCTAAAACCTATAATCCTACTCTAACTGTGAGAAAAACATCAGGGAAACTCCAATTGAAGGACATTCTACAAAATACCTGACTGGTACTTCTCAAAACTGTCAAGCTCATGAAAAACACGGAAGTTTGGGAACCATCACAGCCAGTAGGAACCTATGAATGCTTGATGACTGAATGTAACAGTTTCCTGGAGGGATTCTGACACAGAAAAAATGGCATTAGAGTCAGGTGTGGTGGTGCATGCCGTAATCCCAGTACTTGGAAGGCTGAGACAAGAGGATCGGAGGTTGGAGGACAGCCTTTGGAATTTAGTGAAGCCCTGAACAACTTAGTGGGGTCCTGTTCAAAACAAAACATAAAAAGGGATGGGGGTATAGCTCTGAGATAGAATGCCTCTGGACTCAATCTTCACTACCACAAAAATAAATAAATAGGCATTGCATAAAAAACTAAAAACTTGACAAGGTATGAGCTATAGTTAATAATGATATTTTGACATTGATACATTAATTGTGGCAAATGTACCACAGGAATGTAACATGCTAATAACAAGGGAAGCAGGGTGTGAACTGCATAGAAACTCTGTACTTGCTTCATAACTATTCTATAAATCTTACCTGACTCTAAAAAAATGTTTATATTAAAGCTTTCTTAAAGATAGAAGTCAAGATAGAGTGAGACTGATCTATGCTGTTGTTCTTGGCATTCCCTCTAAAAGCCTAGTCCATCAATCAGAATTCCATTCCACACACCTTCACATAGCTGAAGTGAAAAAAATTGATGAAATGATTGGCATCACAGTGTATATAACTAGCAAGCTTAATTCCTCCACATGTTGTATATTTCTAGATTATTCTATTTGCACAAAGTGAAAGTGAGGGAAAATAATTTCTATAGAATTATTATGTTTCCATAGAATATAATATGACTATTTGACTATTTCCAGAACTTTTCCAGATGTAGAGCTGGAATGATTCCATAATGGAAATAGATGTTCTGGCTTTATTCCCTCTCCCCCCTTTTTTGCAGTGAAATTCACAAGATAAGTGAAAAAGCTGAGTTCTTACTTGAGTGACAAGAGAAATAGGGAAGAAACTACCAAATTCTATAATTCTCTTTAATGGGTCAGGAAGGTTAGGAATTGAAGGGATTTCATGTCAATAATTCTATAACCCTTCGTATGTGACACACCTTGTGATTTAACAGTGAAGAGACAAGGTATATCAAGGATTAATCGTTTAGAAATCCATCATTTAGTAAGAAGTTCATGTTCTAATTATGAATAAAAGATAACAACAGGACAGCTCATATAATGCTATATATCAACACAGGAGCCTCAAGAAAGCAAGACTACATTCCGAGGTTACTCTACAAGGGTTCCTTGGTGCCCTTGACCTCTATATCATCTTTTGTCCAGAAGAGCCTCCTTCTGCTCAGGGGAACACTGGAAGACCATTACTTTCAAATATGGCAAGTGGAAGATGGAAAGTAGTCCCTAATTTCACTTTTAAGAAAGATATATTTCTGGATCTCTATACCTAGAGACTAAAAACAATTCATTATAAATGGTGGCTAGATGTTCTAGTGCTACTCATACCCAATTACAATTTGTGGATAGGAAGATTAATAGGGTTCCTTGAGTTGGTTATGCCACCTAATGCCTAACACTGTCTCTCTGGGAAAATACACAAGCTAATCTATGGGACTATATTGGGGCTGTTTTGAACTCAACAGTATAGAATTGTTGAGCAGTCACCAGGCAGGTATATCAGAAATGCAAGAGGATTAAAAGGTTAACTCTGAGAATATCATGTTATCATAAAAAATTAATTCAACTATTGATTAGAATATTCTCCCAATGCAAATGATATCCTATAAAAACATGGATATATTTCTGATTTTATTTTTATTCTTCAGTTGTAGGAGTTAAGAACATTTTGAAGAGCATGACTGTGAAAATTATGGATTTACAGTCAGTCTTTTCAGATCCTAACAGTCCAAAAATAATATTGTAGGGAATTTCCGCTGATGAAGATAGGTGGCATAGAAATAAACTTTTAACCATCTGACTGTGGTGGTTACAAGACATTGCTGTTCTCCCTTTAGAACCCACTGAGCTCTTTCTGTGTTTGAGTTATGAACATAAGTAATCAGCTGCTTCTAATCCCTAAATTACAGAGTTTGAAGAAAACAAAAAATAAACATGGCAAGAAGGCAAGGCAAAGATAGTGACTCTATGTATTAATTCAATTGCTGTTAAGTCACTCACAGATCTTTATTGCACACCCACTATTTGCCAGGCACTATAACCTGGCACTGGAAATATTCTGGTACTCCCTAAAATACATATTTCCTGTTTATAACTCAAGAAGAGGGAGTACATGTTGAGCACCCCCTATCCAAAATGCTTGGGACAAGAAGAATTTCAAATTTGGGGTTTCCTCCCTAATTTGGGGGATATTTGTAAATATACAATGAGATATTTTGGAAGTAGAACCCAAGCCTAAACATGAGATTCATTTATGTTTCATAGATACCTTATATACATAGCCTGAAGGTATGAAATCTTCAGTGTGCTGTATGTGTGTGTGTATGTATGTATGTGTGTGTACATGTGTGTATGTGCATGTGTGTATATATGAAAGTGTGTGTGTGTGTTTGTGTGTGGTGCTGGGGATTGAACCTAAGGAAATTCTACCTCAGAGTTACACCCCCAGCCCTATTTTATTTTTATTTTGAAATAGTGTCTTGCTAGGTTTATGAGACTATCACTACTTGCTGAGGCTGTCTTCAAATCTGTGATCCTCCTGTCTCAGTCTCCCAAGTATTGGAATTACAAGTGTGCCCAACCATGCCAGGCTCAGTGTGCTGTATTTTGACCACAACTTATCACATGAGGTCAGATGTGGGATTTTCAACTTAGATTATTTCCATGTTCAAAAAGTTTCTGATTTTGGATTTCCAGATTAGCTATGCTCAATATGTAGCTAACATTTACATATTTTTACTAGTTTAAAGGCTATGTTAAGCACTTTCCCACATGAAGCTCATGTAATTAACCCTATCAAGCAGGTGACATTATTGTTTCCATCTTAGAGATAAGGAAACTGAAGTATAGAGAGTTTAATTGGTAATTACAATTTCACTAGTGAACGTATAATTTCAAACCAGTCTAAGGTCTCTGAAGGCACACTTTCCGGGGTCCAGCCCTCAAGGCAGTGGGGTCGGGGGTCCCTCGACAGGTGTGGAATGAGACAAGGTTGTGAGAATACGCTCACACTGCATGCAGTGTAGAAGCGTATCTGTTTTATTGTTTGTTAGTCACTGTTTTATACTATTTTTTTTTTGCAATGAGGCATATAGAACAGGAATTTCCATAGACCTGTTCCTCCAAAGGTCATCCTCAACCAGTCAAGGTCACAACACATATATAAAAATTCTTTAGTACATAAAAATTCTTAAAAATACAACACGTATATAAAAATTCTTTTTCATTAGTTTAAATCTTTACAATTTGTTTAGCCCCTTTAAGCAGTGTTCTTGTCTTATCTCAGGTAGTTAGAGGGTTAATGTATCCTGTAAAATTCTAGGGAGACAAGGCAGGAGTGGGCAAAAGAATACTTGTAGTAACTATTTAGATAAACTTGCAAAGCCTGTTTCTTGACTAATGCTTGTAAGAGGTTAATGAATTGGGTTGTCTCGAGGCACTGCTTTTTCAGCTAAGAGATCAGTATCTGTCAAGCCACATGTTTCTAAGAAATTTTCCTTTATAATTAATGTAAAAGCAAAACCCAAAGCACCCCAAATTTCCAGAATATAATAATGCAAAGTGGGATATGACACACATTCCTTCTTTTGGAATTGTCTGCCTTGCAGGACTCCAGCAGACCGAGCCTTGCTCAATATCCAGCTATTAAGGAGCTGTGGTACACACTAGCACTGCTGATTCATTTAAAGCATAGGATCCTGGGGCCTTAACTGAGTTCTTCTGAAGAGTTCTGTAGTGAAGAGCAGGTTCAAAAGATGTACTACTAGGCAGCTGGCTTTTGTTCTTGAGGGAACAACCAATAAAAGATTAGGGGTTGTACCTTTAGACATACAGTGTTAAAACATGATTCTGCTTTATTTTGAAACAGGGTCTCACTAAGTTGGGGAGTGCCTCACTAGGTAGCTAAGGCTGGCCGCGAACCCGGATCCTCTGGTCTCAGCCTCCCAAATGCTGGGATTACAAGCATGCGCCACCATGACCAGCTGAGTTCACATGATATTGAAATATATTTTTTCCAATTAGTTTAGATCACAAATTATGCTTCTATACCACCTCCATATCACCATTTTGCTGGTAACACTTCCATATTGTCTTCTGTTATCACTTGTAATGAGTACATACATTTAAAAACAATTGTGTCTGAATTTAATTAGCCATTTCCCTATTTTGAACACTTCACTTGCTATCATTTTTTTTGAAATAATAAAAGTCACAGCAAGGCATAGGCTAATTATAACCTAATGATATGTACATTTCTTTGGAGTGATAGACTCTGCCATTAAAACTCCTAGCATTTGAGCTGGGCCAGTGAGCTTGGTTGATGATAAGACCAAGGTACTAACAAATTCTAATGAGGAAATGAAAACTGTCTCCACTGGGTCAGATTCACTTACCATGTTACTAATTGCTATAGTCTGCATCTGAGATGTCTCTCACAGGCACATAAGTTAAAGGCTTGGTGCCAGATTGGTGCTATTGGGAAGTGGAGAAACTTTAAGAGATGGGCCTAGTGTAAAGTTATTAGGTCACTGGGGGTGTGCTCTTAGAAGGGATTGTGGGACCTTCACCTCTCTCTTCTCTTTTATCTCCTTCCTCCAGCCCTGTTTTATTTTTTACTTTGAAACAGGGTCTCGCTAACTTCCTGAGACTGGCCTTAAACCTACAATCCTCCTGTCTCAGTCTCCCACATACTAAAATTATAGGTGCTAGCCACCCAGCCCAGGGTAATTTTTTGAATAATTAGGAATTTTAAAAAAATACTACATAGAATTTCCATCTTTGTACCTTTCACCCAGGTTCCCCTAATGCTAACATCTTGCATTACCATAATACTCACCATGGCACATTTATCAAAACTAAGAAATTAACTTTGGAAAAAGGCTATTAACAGTCTTCATTTGGGATTCAGCAGTTTCTCCACCTTTGACCTTTTGCTGTTCCAGGATCCAATCCCAGATCCCACATTGCATTTAACTGTCATTAAACCAATCCAGGACTCCATGCTGCATTTTTCTCCTTTGTCACCTCTTCTGTAACTACCTGTGCTTGTTCCTTGGTCTTTGCTTATCTTCTGTGATCTTGTCATTTTTGAAGAGTATTAGTCGATTATTTGTTGAATATCCCTGAAATGGAGATTGTGTGATTGTTGCATGTTTGGGGGAGTCTGCCACATCACTGACCTGCCTTTCTCCTTGCATACTATCAGGTATATTGATGCAGCTCACTGCTGGCAATTTTAAGCCTGATTACTTGGTTAAGCTAGCATCTGCCAGTTCTCTCCACTGTACTATTTTTTTTTTTTTTTTTTTTTTTTGTGGTACTGGGGATTGAATTCAGGGGCGTTCTACCTCTGAGCTATACCCCCAGCCCTATTTTTTATTCTTTATTTTGAAACCAGATCTCCCTAAGTTATGGAGGGCCTCACTAGTAGCTGAGACTAGCCACAAACCTGGATCCTCCAAATGCTGGGATTACAAGTGTGCGCCACCATGCCCAGCTTACTATTTTTTCATTCTAATTAATAAGAATTTAAGAGGAGACTTTGGGACTCTGCAAATATCCAGTTTCCCTTTAAACTTTCACCCACTAATTTTCTCTTCATTGCATCATCACAGAACTTTATTAAAATATTTCCTTTAGCTGGGTGTGAAGGCACATGCTTGTAATCCCAGTACTTGGGAGGCTGAGACAGGAGAATTGCAAGTTTGTAGCCAGCCTCACTTACTTAGTGAGGTGAGGCCCTCTGCAATTTAGTGAGACCCTCTTTCAAAAACAAAAAATAAAAAATGGGGCTGAGGGTATAGCTCAGATGTAGAATGCCCCTGAGTTCAATCCCCAGTACCACACACACATACACAAAATAAAAATCCTTTGCTCTACATTACCAGAGTATAGATGACTGGCGGAGACTGGCTGAGTGGGTCACTTGGGCCTATCTGATGATATCAGAGATGTAAATGTTTGAGCCAGAGACTGAAGATCCAGGGGGACAGAGGGTGACAGTTCCAGTTCTCCATGCCAACCTCAGGAATGTGTCAGATCCCTGCTAGGCTATTGCTAAAGGTATGTGCTCCATTAACCACACTGCTCCAGGGCTCAGATGATCAAATACATCCCTGAAATGAGAAGAGATGTATAGTCACTTCTGCATGGAACTCCAGAGAAACAGCAATAACGAAAAGAAAGCATAGCAGGAAAGCAGGGCTCTCCCTCAGAGCAGTAGTGAGGTAATGTCCCAGGGGGACTGGGCAGCCACCTTTAGTCAGGATGCCAGAGCCAAAGAAGGAGTGGTCTTGTTCCAGAACTGGGGGAGATCTTGCGAGGATGCAATTGTGAGGGCAGAGGCAGGAGAGTGAGGCAGTGAGGCGGCAGGACAGCAGGTGATTAATGTGATGTCATTCCATCCACACCCAAAGACTGTAGTGGAGGCAGAGAAGAAAGGTCTGGGTGTGGGACTATGCCTTCCTACATTCAAATCATCACATGACCCAACCTGACTCTTTTCAAAAGTAGGCAATTATACTATCATGAGTCTCTCAGTTATAGAAAACTTGAAGTTTGTGTGAATTCCGTCTTATTATTGGCTTTGAGATTAAGTGTGAGTTCTGTTTTTCCCCCTGAGAATTGAACCAGGGTTTTCTACCTCTGAGCCATATCCCAGCCCTATATTATTTTATTTTGAAACAAGGTCTTGCTAAATTGCTGAGAATCTCGCTAAATTGCTGAGGCTGTCCTTGAACCTGTGATCCTCCTATCTCAGCCTCTCAAGTAGTAGGATTACATGTGTGTGCCACCACATGCCCCCGCTGGATTTTTTAAATCTTTGTCCATCACTGTTACCCCTGGGAGCTATGGTGTTGATGACCGTCTTTCTAGTCCTTCACCTCAGACCAATTCCATAGCATTCTCTAAAGCTCGTTACTTCTGAGCCTTTTCAATTGCCATTCAATACAAATAACTCTAGAGCAGTCTTAGAATTTGAGATCACATAATTCAGTGAGGCTATATGAGGGTGATATTTAGTATTCAAGGAGATGTTATTTTGGCATCTAACCAGCATTGTGATCTTGAGATAAAGAAATTATGAAGAACACAGAATGCCCTCAAATTCAAAGTATTTTGGACCTTTCTAGGAGAATGTTTAAATATATTAGTCGTCCCCAAAATAGAAGGCCCAGTGAAGTACTATTTTGGGTGGGGCTTGCAATATTTCATTAGTAGATGGAAGAAAGAAGTAATGATATCATGCAAACCCAGGGTAATAACAATCTTCTCTTTTAACTTTGGAAATCATGATAGAGTAATTATAGAAAAGCTTGGCTTAACAGGTGGGATTGGAAAAAAATCCAATCAGTTTTCAGGGCAGTAGTTCTGATTGTTTTGCAACTTCAACCAGTTGGATTCTGGATATTTTTAGAATAAAGTCTAGGAATGCTTAAGAGAATCGGACTCATAGTATTAACATTCTTCATACTGTGCTTTTGTGTGTGTGGGGTGTGGTGTATGATACTGGGGATTGAACCTCTGAACTACACCCCTATACCTCCCCCCACCTTTTTTTAAAATTTTGGGACAAGGTCTCATTAAGTTACTGAGAGTCTTGCTGCCTGGCTGAGGCTGTCCTCAAACCTGTGATCCTCCTGTCTCAGACTCCCAAATATTGGGATTACAGATGTATGCCACCACACCCAATTGATATTGTGCTTTAAAATAAAAAAAAGAAAACATATGGTATTTGATACTTACACACTTGTTATGCTTAAGAGGATTTTGCCTATCCCAGAAATAGTTCACTCTTATGATTTCAACCTAAAACATACAATTGAATAATTGACCTAAACTCATTACTTTAACTGAAAGGTATAAGAACCAATTTTACTGAGTTTTTAACATTTAAGTTATAAGAGAATTTAGGATATACCACATTAATACATTTTATTTATTAAAGTTATAAGAATTTAAGTACCTTGGGAGATTTCTCAGATAATTAGGTATTTTAAAAGGTAATCAAATATTTAAACTGTAGTTTAAATTGTTTAAAGGAATTGAATTTAAGTTTGTAAATGAAACCACAAATCAAACCCCCTTATATTAGTTTCTAGGACTGCTATAGCAAAGTACCATTACCTCTATGGTTTAAAACAACAGTTTTAGAGGTCACTCACTTTTAGAGGTCAGAGATATGGGAAAAAAGGGGGGGATCAATCTAGTCACACTCCTGAAGATTCTAGAAAAATATCTGCCCTTAGTTATTTCAGCCTCCTCAGCTCCTGGTGTTCTTTGGTTCGTAGTAGCCAAAATCTAACCTCTGCTTCCGTCTTGACCTGATCTTCTTCTCTGGGCTCTCTACTCCTTTTCTGTGTCTAACAAAGGTACTCTCACTGGGTTTTTAGGGTCACCTGAATCCAGTATGTTCTCAGGTTGCTCCTCATCTAAATTACATCTGCAAAGACCCTATTTACAAATAAGGTCACATCCTGAGTTTCTGGGTAGATATGATGTTGGGGAGACATTAGTCAACCGGTTATATCCTGTGTTTGTTAAAATTTGCTGAAGGGTACTAAGAAGTAGCACTTTGAAAATGCTCTTTAGCAAACTGGTTATTAATTTGAAAACCAAGGTAGGTTCTCAAGATCACCAAACAATTCACATTAACACACAGAAAAGACCTCTTATTTAAAAAGCTCTCGCTGGGCACTATGGCACATGCCTGTAATCCCAGTACTTGGGAGGCTGAGACAGGAGGATTGCAGGTTCAAAGCCAGTCTCAGAAACTTAGCAAGACCCTCAGCAACTTAGTGAGACCTTGTTTTTATAAAAAATGAAAAGGAATGGCGGTGTACCTAGAGGTAGAATTCCCCTGATTCAATCCCCACCCCCACCCCCCAAAAAAGCCTCTGGAAAGATGGCTTTTCTTATACTTATTCTGCATCTACATTTCTTTTTTTAATGTGCTTTTATTGGTGCATTATCATCACACATCATAATGTAAATCATGTTGACATTGGCATACATGCACACAGCCCTTGGTGCCCCCTCCCCTTCTCCCCGTCTCCCGTCTCCCCTCTTCCTATTTAGAGGACTGAGACTGAATTGGGATTTTCACATGTGTACACACAGTCAATGCCAGTATTTCCAATAATGAACCTCAGTGTTCCCCCTCCCCATCCCTTAGACCACTTCCCTGGATCCACTGAGGTGTCTACTCCATTATCTGGAGTTCCTCTGGTATCCCAGTTACTCCCTAGCTTTGTGCACATTAAAAAAACAAACAAACAAACAAAAAACAAAAAACACCCAGTCCACTGAGGGTGCAACATATTCTCCCTGAAAATGGTCCCAATTTTCATTTCTTCCTAGAGACAACCTGTAGGTAGTGAGACCCTGGAGGAAATGGCACATGACATATGTGCCTCCAGGCACTGGTTGACAGGAGGGCCAGGTAGGTAATCAGGAAGCTGTGGTCAGAGAAGGAGGTCAGACCCACCCAGATACTCTACTCAGCTTAGTTCTACAAATAGCCAGAGGAGCAAGGGCTACCGCAGCAATTCCTGGAGGTTGATATACCAAGGGATGTTGACAGGAGACAGGATTCTATCTCAGAAAGGAGGCTTCTTTGTTAATATTCACTATATGTGGCTTTTCCACTATACATCTTTTCCAGCCAATTATGGTACTTCTCTATGAATAATATGCTTAATTTGTCTGGATGACAAATTCTTTGATTTCCAAGTATTGTACTGAATTATCTCTTTAGAGACATTACTGTTATCTATTAAGTAACCCCCACTTGATTAAGAAGCATTCTTGAGACTGTATTCTTTTCCAACAAGGGCAGAATACTTTATGAGAATCAACAAAGCATATTCAGGTTGGAGGTGGGAAGAGAAAATACAGTAGATAGAAAAATGCAACTGATAGAATAATGGGGAAGAATTTTCTAAGTAAAGAAAAAAAAAGAACTAAGATGTTATCAATAAACGGAAAGGCCAATAAAGAGTGAAAAAGATGTTTTTAAATATTAAAAATAGCAGAAACAATTAATAGTTTATAAAGAGCTTGAAAATCATTCAGTAAATGTTCATAGGCCATTATATTGGCAAAGAACTTGAACTGGCATATCCCCTCCCAAAAAGATGACTTAATGTTCAACATTACTAACAATGGAATGAATTCACAACAGAGTCCATTTTTAGCTATCATCAGGCACTTAGATTCCATCTACATTACATGGTGATTTAATATGTATTAAATCTAATGTATCTATAGCACTTACTAAACGTTGTTACACAGCACCAATCTAAGTGCTTTCCATCTGCCAGACTTCCAACAACTCAACATTAGTAGGTAACTATCATTATCCCTGTTTTATAGATGAGGAAATTGAAGAACAGAAAGACCCACGATTTAACCAAGATCACATGGCTATGACTGATGAAGCCAGGCTCTAAACCCAGTAGCATGCTTCTTACCCATGCTCTTAACCAGCATGCTTCACTGCATACTGTCAGGAGCAGTGAAGACCTGAGGATTCACTGAGAACACTGGCACCATGCTGGATTATGGCAGTGCAATTCAGGATAAATGTCGGTAAATGGTGCCTGAGAACATCATACACAAAACCCTCCCGTTCCACATTGGTGAATAACTCCTGTGGAGTTCTTCAAGCAACTCATTGAAAATGTCAGGGAACAAGTTGACATTCTTATAGAAAGTCAAGTGTTTAGGAGAAGAAAATGTCTTACTAGATTTCTCTTGCTGCCTTTATCAGAATCTGGTAAAATGGCTTTCATTTGCTTGTTGGAGAAAGAGCACTGGTTGCCACCTCCAATATGAATTACAAATTTGTCCACCAATATACGTGAGATATAGAAAATTTCTACTGGGTGTGGTGTTGCATGCCTGTAATCCCAGTACTGGAGAGGCTGAGACAGGAGGATCACAAGTTGGAGGCCAGTCTCGGCAATTTAACAAAACATTCAGAAACTTAGTGAGATCATATTTTAAAATAAAAATTAAGTAGGGCCAGGGGTGTAGCTCAGAGGTAGAATGCCCCAGGTTCAATCTCCAGAACCACAAAAATAAATAAATAAATAAATTTAAAAACTAAAAAAAAAAAAAAAAAAAATAGTACTGAGAATGTAGCTGGGAGGTAAAATGCCCTTGGGTTCAATTCTCAGTACAAAAAGAAAGAAAAAGAACATTTCCATCACCCCAGTTCCCTGATGTCCATTTGCAGTCAATTTTTGCCCTCCATGGGCAAATCTGATTTCTACATTTTTAGATTAGTTTGTTCTGTTCTAGAATTTCTTATAAATGGAATAATATAGTAAGTACTTTTTTTGTTCTATTTTCCCTGGTTCATCATGTCTTAAAAATCTATCCATAGCTGGGTGTGATGGTCCACACCTGTAATCCCAGCACTTGGGAGGCTGAGATAGGAGGATCACAGGCTCAAGAAATAGCCTCAGAAACATAGCAAGACTCTTATCAACCTAGAGAGTGCCGATGCCAGTTGGCTAAGTCAGACAAGCCTGGAGGGAAAAAGTGTGGCTTGAGAAAAACAAAGACAAAAGTTGCTTAAGAAAGAGAAAGACAAGGGATAGATTCAGGAGGGCTAACAGTGAATACTGCCACCCTGAGTTTATTTTTCAGGGTGTTTTAATGCAATCATACAAGGAAGATCATCTAAGAAAAACATCAGGGAATTTTGATTCATACTACAGAAAAACATCACATGTAAAGATTAAAAACATACTCTTACAGAAAATCTCATTGTTTTAAGAAAACACATTATTCCCGAAACCCTTTAGCCATACGTTAATATTTTACCTAACCTATTATCTAAAAGTATATTGCATACTTCTTCCCAAGTTTACCATTCAATTGACTATTTTCATTAACCCTTAAGAAAACCTATTAACCTTATGAAATCCTACTAACTTTGTGGCTAGCACTTACGCACACACCTGACGTCCATGGTTAGCACATAGTTCTTTTAAGCACTCTTGGCGTCAGCATGGAATGTACTTCAGATAGACATGGACTGTAAACAGCCCTTAGACCCTTAGGTCTTAACTCTTTCGTACATCATGGTCTCCGACACAGAGATACTGTTTTAAAAATATATATATTCCTAAATTCAATCCCCAGTATGAAAATACATAATATGGGTGGATTTTTATTTTATTTATTTATTTAAATCAATAGTTCATTCCTTTATTTCTAATAAGTATTTCACTCTATAAATACCACAGTTTGTTTATCCATTTACTTGTTGGTAAGCCCTTTCCAGTTTGGGGCTGGTAAGTTGCTGTCAACATTCATGTACAAGTCATTTCAAGGACATTTTTTTTTTTTCTCTTGGGTAAAGGGTAGCAGTGGAATTTCTGGGTCCTTCTGGGATCTGGGAATGTTGTTTTCTCAACCAGGGAGTGCATTTAAGGGTGAATAATGCTAAACTTTTGACCTAGAAATCCCATAGCCAAGAAACCTTCCCTAAGGAGATAATCAATATTACAGGTAAAAAAACTATTTAATGCAAAAGTTGTTCCATTATTGTTTATAACAAGCCAACTCCCCAGGATAAATCAGAGACTAATTAACCATTTTTGAATGAAAAACCTCTGTTCCTTTCCTGGGGGAAAATGGAAAATAGAATTATCCATGCACAAAATGGCTGCATGTCAAATATCTATTTGCAACTCTCAGTATCTCCCATTGTGACTTTTGATTTGAGATTCCTATTTGACACCACGTAATAACTATCAAGGGAAGCTTCAATAATATCACTGACTTTAAAATGCCTATCAACTTTTGAATTTTTCTTTCTTGATATTTGTTAATACATTTTCCTAGTTATAAACATTGCTTGCTTTTTCAATGTTTTATAGTTATAAAGTTGCTCAAAATATTCGTGATTTCTAAGTCCTTTATATTTTTATTTGTTCTCTATTCATACTTGATTTAGGTTCAGTTTTTTACCCTCTCTACTATTGCTTATTTTATACATAACTTATTTCTATTATTATCTCTATTTCTGTTCTTATATTACCTTAAATTTATTTATTAATTGAGTTCTTGAGATAACTTTCTAATTTATTTCTGTTCCATTTTTATTTTAATAAATGAATGCATCGAATATTATAAATTTGCTTCCGCTGGGCGTGGTGGCTCACGCTTGTAATCCCAGCATTCAGGAGGCTGAGACCAGAGGATCCGGGTTCGCGGCCAGCCTCAGCTACCTAGTGAGGCAATCTGCAACTTAGTGAGACTCGGTTTCAAAATAAAGAATAAAAAATAGGGCTGGGGGTATAGCTCGAAGGTAGAATGCCCCTGAGTTCAATCCCCAGTACCGCAAAAAAAAAAAAAAAAAAAAAAAAAAAAAAAAGATTATAAATTTACTTCCAAACATAGATATTCAAATCTCATAAGTTTTGATATACTATACCTTAATTTTCATTAAATTGTGATTATTTATAAATCCTTGAGTGGAAATTCCTTTGGAGTAAGTTTTTAGGTTTGCAGTTAGTTGTATATTTTAAAAAGTGTTTTTGTTGTTGATTTCTGATTTAATTAAGTCATGATGAGAGTGTGTCATCTGTATCATATTTATTCTTTGACATTTGATGAAATTTCCTTAGTAGACAATGTGTGATTAATTTTTGAGATGGCCTGTGTAATTTTTGTGAATATACTGTAACAATGTACATGTCTATTTGTTAGAGGCAGAGTTCTAGATATCTAGGTATCTATTACATAATGCTAATTTATTTTGTAAATCCTCTGATCCTTACTGATTTGGAGTCAAATTTATTGGATTCTGGTAGATATATCAAAACCTTATTACAATGCTGCTTTGTCCCTCTCTCTAGGTAATCCTTCAGAATTGCTTTGTGCAATTTTGAGCTATTATAGATATATTCGTGTTCACATTTGTAAAATTTTTTCAGTGGATTGTTCCTTCAATTATTATGAATTGATATTTCTCTCCTATTCCTTTTGTCTTTTATTTTATTTTATATAGTAATAATATTGCTGTAACTTTCTTTTCGTTTTTATTTGAATAGTATATCCTTTTTCCATCTTCCCTTGTTTTTATTGGTTTGTTTGTTTGTTTGGGGTTTTTTTGGTTCCAGGGATTGAACCCAGGGGCATTCTACCTCTATGCCCCAGTCCTATTTTGAAACAGATTCTCACTAAGTTGTTGAGGACCTCACTAAGTTGTTAAGGCTGGCCTTGAATCTAAGATCCTCCTGTCTCTGTCTCCCAAGTACTTGGATTATAGGTGTGCGCCACCATGCCCAGCTTTCACCTCCCCATTTTAAAAAGAACTTTCTACTTTGAAAAAACTATATATTCACAGAAATGTTCAACAACAACAACAAAATGTACAAAGAGGTCCTGTATACTTCTTCCCAGAATCACTCAATGCCCATCTTGCATAACTACACATCCCTTTATTTTAAAATTTCTAATATGTTCCTCTTGGAAGCAAAACACATCTGGATTTTGTTTCACTTTCCATTCTGATTGTTACAGTTTGGATATGGAATGCCTGGAAAGGTCTCGCTTGTTGAAGGCTTGGTCCCCAGTGCAGCACTGTTCAGAGGGGGGATTGGGGAAGTGAGTGCATTGTAAGGATTCTGACCTCATCAGTGGCGTCATCCATTGATGGGTTCATAATTTGGGGGGGGGGGGTACTGGGAATAGAACCAAAGGGCAATCTACCTCCAAACTACACCCCTAGCACTATTGGGGATTTAACCCAGAGACATTCTACCTCTGATATACACACAGCCCTATTTTATTTATATGCTTTTTGAAACAGGTTCGCATTAAGTTGCAGAAGGCCTTGCTAAGTTGCTGAGGCTAGCCATAAACCTGTGATCCTCCTGTCTGAGCCTTCCAAGTACTGGGATTACAGGCATGAGCCACCATGCCCAGCTTTTTCACCTTTTTTTGAGGAATATGTTTTTCTAAATTTTATCTTTAAGTATCCTAAAATGTTTATTTTAAAATCTTTGTTCAAAACTATCAAGAACCTCAACAGAGAGCCCACAGAGTGGGAGAAATTTTTTGCCAGCTACTTTTCTGATAGAGGACTAATATCTAGGATATACAGAGAACTCAAGAAAATCACAGCTAAGAAAACAAACAACCCAATCAAAAAATGGGCAAAAGATCTAAATAGACACTTCAAAAGAAGAAATACAAATGGACAATAAATGTATGCGGAAATGTTCAATATCATTAGCAGTCAGAGAGATGCAAATCAAAACTACTTGAGATTTCACCTAACCCCAATCAAAATGGCAATCATCAAGAACACAAACAACAATAAATACTGGCGAGGGTGTGGAGAAGTGGGTACCCTAGCACATTGCTAGTGGGATAGCAAATTAGTGCAACCACTTTGGAAAACAATATGGAGTATCCTCAGACAAATGGGAATGAACCTACCATATGATCCAGCAATACCACTTCTGGGTATCAGACCAACGCATGTGTATCTATGTTTATCGCTGCACAATTTACAATTGCCAAACTATGGAACCAGCCAAGATGTTCATCAACAGATGAATGGATTACAAAACTATAGGATATGTAATGGAATTTTACTCAGCCATAAAGAAGAACAAAATCAAGTTTGCAGGGAAATGGATGGAACTGGAAAACATTATGTTAAGTGAGATTAGTCAGTCACAAAAAGTAAAAAATCATATGATCTCCCTAATATGTGGAAGCTAGAGAGAAAAAAGGGACATAAAAGGGACTCCAGAGGAAGGAGAAAACTTAGGTGAGCAAAGAATTTGACTTAACAGAAGGTGATGGGGGGAGGGGGACACCCTAATGCACATGATGTACTTTCATGAACATATCAAAGTCAGTTACTAAACTGAACTTGAGAAGGAGGGAGGGCAAGAGAGTGGGGCGGGAATTGGGGAAGGGTTAAATGAGAAATGTGTGCATGTATGCCTTTTTCAGCTTGTACCTAACGAAGATGTATGATTATAGTGCACCAATTAAAACAAATAAAATATAAAAAATAAAGTCTTCTTTCAGATTATCCTATTATTTTTAAGTCATCTGAACTAAAATTTACTGAGGGTTGTTTTGCCAATTTTCCTTCTTGGCATTGTATGCCTTTGTGCATTCTGGAATTTGTGTGCAGGCTCTTTGGGGTTGTTTTGCCTTTGTTTTTAAAAAGTTACTCCCCTCATCCTACCTGTCCAGTGGTTTGGCCATTGCTTATCCACTCCCCTAATGCAGAATACATTCCTTGCATGCAGGTGCTAAAGGAGACATTGCAGTTCAATCATGGGCCACTAGGGGGCCAGCGGCAAGCCATTCCTGTGGCTAGTGTCTGTGTCCTCCTTCTGGTCAGTCCACAGCATCAGAGAAACTCCAGTGTCAAGCAGCAGTCGGCTGCAGAAATTCTGAATTATATTTCAAGGGCAGAGGAGTCACATCAGCCTTTGCTTCAATAGATAGCTAACTCTAGCCACTGTCTCATGAAGCAGTTTACCCCACCCAGGCCAAACTACTGTTCTCTCTGCCTGGTTCCTGGAAACATAGACCTGGGTCTTCAGCTCCTCACCTCCTTCTGTTCAATTGTGCGAGTCTATATAGATACTTTTTCTTGTCTTTGAGCATCACTATGTGTCAAGGACCAGCTATGGTTAGTGAGATCCCCAGTGAGAAAAAAAGTATATGGAGTCACCATCTGGAGGAGACTGATAACAGCTTTATTTTATAGACCCATCCCTTATATTGAGTTCTGGGCAAAATGGCATACGCCATGTCAGCGTGATGTGTGTACGGATGTTGTGTTTTACCTGGTCATGCTTATATCACTATATACACATCTGCGACTGCAGGAGATGAACACATATCTGTAGCTGCATGGGATGAGTGACAGTCACATTCTCACCACCAGCCTCTACTTCCTCTGGGTCACCACACTCTGCCCCCTACAGGGTGGTAGTGCATGATTTGACCCAGAGAGTATTGCATTGGCCCAAATACTACAACAGCAATAGAGGGGCAACAAGTAACTATTGAACCTCCAGTCACACAGGTGAAGATAGTCATTTTTGCAAAACTAACTTCCGCATCTGGGTAGCTTCTTCCATTAAAAGGGAAATAGCCCGACAGAACTTATTTAAAGCTTTTGCAACATGTGGGCTAAGGCTTCCACTTGTAACTCTACATCTATAGTACTACTTCCTGGAACAACAAAAAAAAAAGCTTAAGGGTAAATCCACCATGCAACCCAGCACACAGGATACTAACAGTGCTATATGGGGTCCCAATTAATAGGCTTTTAGGGAAGAGTTGAGCTTAAGCACCAGCAACAGCATTACCAGGTGCCTGCCAAGGCCTATGCCTTAGAACATGATGTATAGTAGCTCCTTCCTGAAGGCTCTGTTTCCACAGATCCTCCCATATATCCCTGCCCTGCAATGGGCTGTGTCAAATAACCAATCTTGTGCTGTCCAGCAGGGCACCCACAAGGTTAGTCCCTGGTAGACTGCCCAGCTGTATGTATAGGCATGCAAGAGTCCCATCTCCTTCATGAGTACTAACTAGATAGCCTGGAGCTAGGTCCCTTGGCTGGAACATCTGGCACTGGTCTCATACCAAAACATTTCCGTTGTGGGCTATAAGGCCATATCCGTCCACGTGGGTGAGTGCCCATGACAGGAGCCATCAGTATACCATGCTTCCGTGGGTATAGGGGCTGTCCCTTCTTCATTGGGACTTGGGGCATCTCCTACTTCCATGGGTTCCAAGGGGACTGTCACTCAGAATTGTACTGGCCTCAGCTAAGTTACTGCTCAGACAAAGGGCTACTAGAAAACAGTGCTTGCTGCTCTAAGTATGCACTTCATTTTGTCAGAGTGGGTGTTTGGGCTATCCCTGTCCAGAGGTCCCGAGGCCAGGAGCTCAGCCAACCTTCCACAGAGGAGGTGGTCTGCACCATCACTGACCTAGTACCTGTAATGAGTTCATATAAGGCCACCAACTGTTTTTCAATAAGAGTAGTGCATCTTTACCCCTTTCCATAGCTGTGATCAAAATCCAATTGGGCCATTCCTAGCACCTTGTTTCTGCCATAATCCTCATTCAAAACCTGCACTTGAAATGTTACAAGAAAAGAAAGAGCCAGCTCTACCACCTGCAGAGTTTGTGCCTGTGCTGCCATCCTCTTGGTAGCAGTAAATGCAGTTTTCATTTCAGGGGTCCAATCCTAAGTTGCCCCTTACAGACAAGATGATGTAAGGGGTACATAAGTCTAGATGAGTGGTGTATAAAAGTTCATCAAAACCCCCCAAACCCCAAATATGCCTGTAACCATCTGATCATTTCCAGTCAAGAATACACTTGCATTTTGTTTATCACTGCTTCAGGTATCACTTTTGTCTTGCCCAACCAGACAACTCCCAAGAATTTGACAGAATGCTCAAGTCCCTGGACTTGTCCTTGTTAACAACCCATTCCCATTCCTGGAGAGCAGACTAGAGGCTGCACGTAGCTACTTCTAACTCTGCAACAGAATCAGAGTTTAGCGTAATATTAATATAATGGTACAACTATACAGTCTCAGCCTTCTGCCAAGAGGCTAAATCAAACTGTTACACAAGGTGGGACTATGCAGGTATCCCTGGGGCGGTACCAAAAAGGTCTATTGGCACCCTTCCCAGGTAAGAGCAAATTGTTCTTGGCATTCCAGAGAAATGTCAATGGAGAAAAAAGCATTTGCCAGTCTACAAGATAATGGAACTGTCCCAGTTCATGCAACAGATGATCCATCAATTCTGAAATGTTGGGTACTGCTGCAGGGAAGGGTGGCAGGTGTCACTTTATTTAACTTCCAATAGTCCACTTTCATGGGCCAGGAACCATCAGGTTTCCACAGTGGCCACAAGGGAGAGTTGAATGGGCTATGTGTCTGGTGAATTACACTGACCTCTTCTATCTTTAATATTGTTTGTCCAATTTCCTCATGCCCCTGTGGTAACTTTTACTGCTATATATTCACAATCTGCATGGCTAGTAGAATTGTAAGAGAGCATGATGGGAATGTTCTCTAGTAACAGTCTTTACCACACGTACCTATAGCCAGAATTTCCTAATAGTTGTCTGCACAGTCAATCTCTATAACACATCCACCTCCAGGATATACTCAGCTACTGGGAATATATATATACTTCATATTCTTTAGGAGCCAAATGTCTGATTCCTAAATCCTCCTGGGCATGTCAAACTGTAATGACACTGCCTCCATAACCCTCTATGGCAGCCTTAGGTCCAGTGAAGTCGCCAAAGAGGAGGGTGCTAACTGCTCCCTATCAACTAATGCCAGGACGTGTTGCACATTACAAAAGGGTGGAGGGGGAGGGAGGGGACCAGACAATAGTCAATTCCACAGGCAGCCTCAGGTCAGCCAATTTCCCCGCTAACCGGGTACCCCAGCCAAGTCTTCAGTCTAGTCACCTGCTGGCCATCGTCACCATAGTGGTCAGAAGCATGTGCCACCAGTGTCTTGACTCACCCCACACCACCACTGGGGCCCACACGGTCCAGCTGAGACCACTGCAATCAAACCTGCACAGCCTAGGGCTGCTAGGCTGGCTCCCTACCCCATGGAAGGAGCTGGCTTCCACACCTCCAGAGTCCGCACCTCTGCCTCTATAGACTGGACATTTCGCCTAGCCCACAGAGCTGTGGATGTATGCTGGAATATGCAGCTCCAGCACTTTTAAAGCCTCCTGAACTTCTGGCTGGAGATGTGCCTTGTCCCAATCCTCTGGCGGGGTCTGCGCAACCAGATATTCCGCTACCAGGAACCACAGGGGGGCCACATTCACTCCACCCTGGGTTGTTCCTCCCAGGGCTGCTCCTCTGGAGGAGGGCTGGGGGCATTCACCTCATCCTGCTGACTCCACCAATTGTCAGCAGCACTATCATGGGCCAGCAGGAGAGGTTTCAGCAGTAAGATCCCCAGCAAGAAGAAAGCACATGGAGTCGCCATCTAGAGGAGAACAACAGGAGCTTTATTTTACAGGCCCGTCCTTTATATGTTCTGGACAAAATGACGTATGTCATGCCAGCATAACGTGTACATGTGTATTGTGTTTTACCTAGTCATGCTTAAGTAACTATATACACATCTGAGGCTTTGTAGGATGAGCACCCATCTACAGCTGCATGGGGTAAGTGTGGGTCATGTCCTCACAGCTGACCTGTACTTACTCTGGGCCCCTACACTATGTTTTTATTTTTATTTTAATCTACCACTGTTGTGTGTTTGGAACAGAGTAGGGTCCCAAAAAGTGAAGCCCGTGTCCACTTGGATGGAGACTCCATATTATTCAGCATCAAAGGACTTAGAGGAAGCTGGGTGTGGTGGCACGTGCCTGTAATCTTAGTATTTGGAAGGTTGAGATAGGAGGATCACAGATTCAAGCCCAGCCTGGGTGACTTAGTGAGACCCTATTCAAAATAAAAAAAAAAAATAATAATGATATAAAAAGGCTTAGGGGATGTTTGCTCAGTGGTAGAGTGCACTGGGTTCAATCCCAAGTACCACAAAATATTAAAAATTAAAAAAGAACCTAAAAGGAAAAATAGGGTTTTAGTATTGAAATATTTTATAGTGGTTTTTCAAAAGCATTGATATATAGTAGGACTTAGTAACCATGTTCTGTCATAAATAAGAGTTTGTGACAACCTTATGTTCAGTGGATAGTAGGTGGTATTTAAAAGTCTATATAGAAATAGCCCACTAAATATTGTGTTGTCTTGTAACTTCTTTTCTTTGTGAAAACTGGGACATATTCCAGATTTTTGTCTAAACTTAGTCTTCTCGCTTTCTCAAAAATGGAATCAACAAGCACCAGGGAAAGTTAAAATCTCAAAGGGCAAATATGTTGCCAAACTAGAAATGGCACGTACCAAAAGCACCAGAAGAAATAGAGTTATCAGAAGTCCAAGAGTGTTCTTATTTTTCATAGTTCCATTCTGTTCTGAGCAGACCTGGGTGATGGCAACAACCAAAACAGGGCTTCAATCATTTCAAGAATGTTTATTGCTATCATGGCCAAGGCAGTTTCTTTATTCATTTACACTCCATGAAAATATAATATTTCACACATCTTGTGAAATTTGAGGGCAGAGAGAGATAGTAAATAGGTATTAATAGAACCTAGAAAGGCAGGTTTTACCCTCTCGTTTCACCTGGGATTACAGGTATGTGC
The DNA here is from genome assembly GCA_004027655.1 of Graphiurus murinus. Taxonomy (NCBI): domain Eukaryota; kingdom Metazoa; phylum Chordata; class Mammalia; order Rodentia; family Gliridae; genus Graphiurus; species Graphiurus murinus. Next base: position 5,105 of record PVLC010005805.1, on the reverse strand, counting down.
CACCACACCTGGTTTCTTCAAGAAAATCTGTGCAGAAGTGAAAGCTTTTCTTCAAGTACACATTTCTTTCATTAAACTTAAGAAGTGTGAAGATTCCAAAATTTGAAACATTAACACCATAGAAATGTCTTGTGTGTGACTCAAAGTTTTCTACATTTGTGAGATTTTTCAGGCTGGGTTTCATCATAATGATTTTTTAGGTTGCTAGCATTATCAACAATGATGATGGTGTGAGTTTACTTGAATTAGATTAGAAAGTTACTAGTAAAGGAACAGGAGACCTGGGACGATGAATAAAATCAATGCATGGCAGTTGGTCCCAATTTTCATAAGGTTGATGACATCATAAAACTCTCACTCTCCTGTAGTTAGGTTTAAGAATATTATTTCTTTTGAAAGCAATGAACCATCCATCTCTATATCTTGTCAACTAGAAATAACGTTGGCACTTTTTTCAAATGGGGATGTTGTGTGCATACAGATGAGTCTAAATACAGAGATGCAAATGCAAGCATCCCCAGCACAAACATTGCCTGAGGGAGCTCCACAAATGAGTGTCCTAAGCACCATTTCTGTAGGACACCTTTTGTAGATTTTTTTAAAAATGTCCCTGTTTTTAACTGTATAATTGCTAATTGTGCAAAGAATACTGTAGAACTCCTTGCTGGGCATAAGAGGAACTGTGGAATCCATATCCTTTTAATGCTGCAACCCAAAATATAGCAACATGGGGAAGGAAGTATGTTGTAAAGAAGAGAGGGCTGGCTCTGCAGCCAGGTGAATCTGTCTTGGACCATGTCCTTGCCACTGATTCACAGCATCAACCTCAGCCTTCGTGAACTTCTTTGCACCTATACCTTCCTCACTTGAAAAATGAAGATGAACCTAGAGATGGAGACTTGTGTGAAGTCAACACTCTTTGACCCATGACATGTCCGGAAACTAGGACAAGGTTGCTATTAGAAAAGAAAATATGTGGATGAGTAGATAGGAAAACAATATTTCCCAAAAACTGCATATGCCAGGTGTGGTGGTGCACACCTGTAATCCCAGTCCTTGGGAGGCTGAGACAGGAGGATTGCAAGTTCAGGGCCAGCCTCAGCAATTTAGTGAGACCCTAAGCAACTTAGCAAGACCCTGTTTCAAAAATAAAAACGGTTGAGGGCATAGCTCCAAGGTAGAATGTCCCTGAGTTCAATCCCCAGTAGAGAAAGAAGAAAGGGAAGGAGGGAGGGAGGAAAGGAGGAAGGAAGCAAAGAAGGAAGGAAATAAATTAGGAAGTTGCATGCAGTGCAAACTATATATCTGAACAGACATGGGCTGTTATCTTCCTAAAAAAGTAGTCTCAGCTCATGCAACTTAGCTTTAGCTGGTGGTTACTGGCCATGAAATTGTGTTTCAATTGAACAAAGAACTCCATTGTTCACCACTTCTCAAGACACCCCTAGATGTCAACTACTAAAGCTCCCATGGTTCATTGCTTCTCTACTTAAATGCTCTCTGACTTGTCACCAGGGGAGGGACACGTCCCAGCATTCATTAGACAGAAGACAAAGACACATAGACAGCATGTCAACAAAGTGTTAGAATACTGGGAGTCCTTTAATAATGTCAGTAAGGCATCCTGTTAGGAGTTTTAACAATAAACTTCAAATCTAAAGGAGTATCTGGAGAGTAACTCCTAATGTAGCCATTCCAAAATTTGGCATTACAAAACTTGGCAAGCCCCAGCAATGGACAAACTCATAGCACAGTGAAAACTTAGGCAGCATACAGCCCGAATCTTAGATATAACACAAATTTTAGGGAAGATGAAGCTGAAATGGGAAAATTAACTCTAGCCTAGCCTAGGGGGCACTTATGGTACTTCCCAGACTCACTTTACTAACTGCCTTGCTCGCAACTATTTGCCAGTACCCTCGGACACAGGAAGATGGTATAACCCCAGTGCCACTGGGAGTTAAGTTCTGTTCCAAGCTGCAACACTTGCTTTGTCCTTCACATTTATGCCCAACTTATTCCCTACTCAAGATCTGGGTAGTAGTGGAAGTGGTATTGACAATCATCCCAACAGCCCTTGTATCAGGTACTATTGTCATCTATTTTACAGACAAGGAAACCAGCCCTGGTTAATCTGCCTCCAAATGTTGTATGGATGAAATCATCTCTCCATCTGTTTTGAAGACAGATGGGGTGTTCACATTCCCATTAGAAGCCAAAACTAGGTGATATAGCAATATCATACCCTATCTTTTCTAAAGCCCACCTTATACATGTAAGTCCATGTACCTCTTATCTTTCTTCCAAAATTACTTGAGAAAAAATAAAAGAAGCCAGTTCTTGTTCACCTAAGCAGTTTTGGCTAGTCTCCAATCATGCTGAACTTTCACTTTTTTAAGGGTATTTCCAGATATACCTTTATGTCTTTTCCCTATGTCCTTGGTTTTGTATTACTATTACACATGGTCTTCTAAAAGCTATAAATGCATGTATAGCCTGCCCCATTTGGAAGTGGAGAGGAGTCAACTGCTTAAAGATCTTGGACAATTTCATACTCCAGGTTTGCAAAATAGGTCTTATCTGAATCTCAGCCATGTCTGATCTGAGCTAGCCCCCAACTATGGGCATCAGTGTTATTCTCAAAGCATTTTTACAAGAGCTGGTACTGCCAACTTGCTTTGTAGTGAGTTCACCCTCTCAAATCAGGTATTTAATTTAGAAAACGAATAAACATTTTTTATGACAGTTTTGGATCTACAGAAAAATACAAAGTTTCAGCAAATTCCATATCCCTCACACCCAGTTTCTCCTACTAGTAACAGCTTACAACAGTGTGGTACATTTGTCACTATTTATTGATTGATTGATTGATTGATTGATTGATGGTACTGGGGATTGAATCTAGGAGCATTCCGCCACTGAGCTACATCCCCAGTCCTTTTTATTTTGGGACATATTCTCCCTAAATTGCCCAGGCAAGCCTCAAATTTGCAATACTCCTGCCACAGTCTTCCAATTTGCTTGGATTACAAATGTGCACCACTAAGCCTATTTTATTTTGCTAAAGAGACAGGATCTTGCTATGTTGCATTGGCTGACCCCGACCCAAGTAATCTTCCTGCCTCAGCTTCCTGAGTAGCTGGGACTACAGGCTCATGTCACTGCACTCAGATATTTGTCACAGTTATTCCGCCAATAGCAACACAATATTATTAACTGAAGTCCAGTTTTTTATTTCACCCATTTTCTCTATTGATTCCCCATTTTCAGTTTCAATGGTTTCTGCTCTCATGTTTATTATTTTTTTCCTGTTTGCTTCAGTCTTAAATTGTTCTTCTTTCTCTGGCTTTCTAAGGTGGAAGCTTAGATCATTGACTCTAGATATTTAGATACCTCTTGTCTTCTAATATGTGTATTCATTGATTTTAGACAATTCTTAGCTACAACTACTTCAAATACATCTCTTGTTTCATTCTTTTTCTTCTTCTGGTATTCAAATTGCGGGGTTCTTGAGCCGGGCGTGGTGGCACACACTTGTAATCCCAGCATTTGGGAGGCTACATAGTGAGGCATTCCACAACTTAGTGAGACCCAGTTTCAAAATAAAGAATAAAAAATAGGTCTGGGGGTATAGCTCGGAGGTAGAACACCCCTGAGTTCAATCGCTAGTACCACCAAAAAAAAAAAAAAAAAATTGCAGGGTTCTCTACCATTGAGTGATACCCCTAACACTTTTAAATTTATTTTTTATTTTGAAACAGGGTCTCATTAAGTTATCCTGGCTGGCCTGGAATTTATGACCCTGCCACAGCCTCCCAAGGAGCTAGTATTATAGGAATGGGCCATCGTATGCCTCTTGTTAGTGTTGTGTTTTGTTTTTGTTTTTGTTTTCTAGCACTTACTTTTGATCCTTTCTTAAGCTTCCATCTCTCTGCTTGCATTACCCAGCTATTACTGCAAACTATTTATTTTTACATTATATACTTTAACATATTAATCATAGTAATTTTAAATCACCTCTGTGATCATTCCAAAATTTGTGTTATATCTAAATATCTAAATCTGGGTCTAATATTTCCTTTTTTTTTTTTCCTTTAGTATGTCTGGAATTTTTTTGTTGTTGTTGAAAGTCAGCCATCATGTGTTAGGTAATAGAAGCTGGGATAATAGGGCTTTCCGGTGAGTTTTCATGCTGATCTGACAGGAATTGGCTGTGTTTAATGTTTGTTGTAGCTGTAGTTGCCAAATGATTCAAATTTTTCTAGTGTTCTCTTGACTTTGGGTTTATCTTGTAACAGGGACTTAGAGGCTGCTTTTGCTCAAAACAGTGACTCTCCTCTTGGGTCTGCAGATGTCCAGTAGGGAACTGAAAGCAAGGTAAAAGCCTCTCTGCTTTCAGTTTCCATCTCCTTGCTACCTTAACTTTGGGTCAGATTCCTGCTCACCTCTGCCCATAAACATGTTAATCATTTAAGAAGTGTTTACCTAGCTCTGGTAATCCTCTCCCTTTGAAGCAGAAGGCACCAAGATAACAGTAACTAAGGTATCTTCTTTCTTCTTTTTTGGGGGGTGGGGGGACGGGGGGGTGGGAAGGGTACTGGAGATTGAAAACAGGGACATTCTGCCTCCTGACTATATCCTAGCCCTGTTTTATTTTGAAACAACGTCTCACTAAGCTGCTAAGGCTAATTTAGAGCCTGCAGTCCTCCTGTCTCAGCCTGGGATTACAGGCATGTGCCACCATACCCAGCTAACTAAGGTATTTTCAAGATTGACAAAGACATTGCAATCAACAGATTGTCAGCCACCAGCTTTTGCAATGTTCCAAACCAGACCACCTAAATGGCCCAGGGAAATCTCCAATCATTGCCCTAAATACAAGGAACTAACTCCATCTTTCCCTTCTGATTTGTTGTTTTCTCGGAGTCATTCTCTCCTGCATTCATTTTGTATTCCAAGAACAACGGGTCTGATCAATAAACATCTTGGGACAAGAATCCAAATTACCCCCAGGCAACAGCAACTCTTTTTGGTGGTGCTAAGGTTTGAACATAATACCTTGAACATGATAAGCAAGCACACTACCATTGAGCTACACCCCCAGT
>PVLC010005804.1:52487-73753 GCA_004027655.1 Graphiurus murinus | reverse complement strand
ATTTCTTGGGTACAACAGGGTTAATCACACATCTTTGTTGGGTACAAGCTAGTATAGGTAAAGACATCCATGCACACATTTCTCATTAACCCTTCCCCAATTTCCACCCCCTCCCTCCTTCTCCCTCCTTCTCAAGGTCAGTTTAGTGATTGACTTTGATGTGATCTTGTAAGTACATCATGCTCATTAGGGTGTCCCCACCTCCCCCCATCACCTTCCGTTAAATCAAATTCTTTGTTCACCTAAGAATTCTCCTTCATCTGGAGTCCAAGAGGGGAGATTTTCCTGGGTTATTTTTTTTCTTTCTGGGCAGAAGTTTTGGCTAATTTGGTCCTCTATGTCCTATAGCACTGCATATTCATGGACATTTATTCAATCAAAAACAAGAACAAAAATGTTTCCCACCAAAAAGGGTGGTATCACATGGACTCAAAAATTATAGTAATAACTATTATTCATTTTTAATGCACACCAGTCAGTACCCAGTGCTTTACATATGTTACATACATTACAACAGTCCTAGAAGTTAGGTCTTATCAAGCCCACCTCAGTAGTGAAGAACTCAAAGCTCGTTTAACTTGGTAATATGCCTAGTTCACACAGCTAGTAAGTAACAGGGCCAAGACCAGATCCCTGATTTGAATTCCTCTAGAACCTACAGCATTCCCATTTTCCAAGCCTGAAGCATGTCTTGGGTCTATTAGTCATTTGTCTCCTGGGTCTATTAGTCATTTCTCACTACTTCCAATGCCTTTTAGGTAATAAAAAGCAAGCTCTTGTGGCCTACAGAATGAAGGTAAAAATGAGAATCAAGCTATCTGTGGGATTCATTTGCCTAAAGTTCTCCAGCCCTTGCCCTAGGGTTTCTTGAGAACTAACTACCCTGGTCCCAATACCTATGTTCAGTTCTAGCACTTCTCTGATTACAGCAGCCTTCACTTGGGTCTTACTGTCCAAACTGGAATTGACCTGCTGGTCAGCTCTTCATGGTGCCTGCACCTGCTCCCAGAGGAACAGACAGCCTTCTCCCTGATGTAGAGGGTTTCAACTCCCTGGAGATTCTGTTCCTCACTGTGAATCTCTTGTGACAGCAACAACACTTTGCACACAATTGTTTACTTTGGATAGTGAAGGTTAGAGCACTTTTCTAGCTGCCCTTACTACACTTTCAAAACATTTTAAAATTTGTTGGTGGATGGAGCCTGATTTGGCACAGAATCTACTGGTTCCTGGTTTATAACTCTGCAGTTAGAAAGTTTTGTAAACCACTCTGATATTTGAGTTCAGATTCTAATGGGTTTAATTATTTGAAACTGACTGCTGAATGCATACATACATGAGTGATCTTACCTGGGTAGTTAAAAATGAAAAGTCTTAATAATTAGTCAAGGAAGAAAGATCATGCAATCACTACATAAACAAACATCTACTGAGGCAGAATCCTTAGAAATCCAAGGGTCCTTTCAAGGAGATGAAAAATGGTTCTATAATGGATATTCTATCTTTGATAAAAAATAAATAATAATTAACCAGTCTTCCACTGCCCTTTATCTCTCTGTTCACCCTTGAGGAAAATTTTGGTTTCAGATAATAATGCAGATACTCTTGGTGCCCCTAGATTCTAATTATGGTAAATCACTATTCCCTTTGTTATTACATTCCTCCAAAATGCATACTTCTCCTCAAAAGTAACCACAATTAAAGATGCATTCTACTTTAAAATTTATTCTAGGACTTTCCTACCGTAGATGTGCTGTAAAAAGTGCATTGTGCATTTTTAGCATATATAGATAACTACGTATTGTACTTCCTCTTGCCATTGTAACTGAGTAAAATGAATATAGGATCTTTCTGATAGAACATATAAGTTTACCTATAACTCTATATTGTGTGTATATGCTACAATTAATATCTTCTGGATGGACATACATTTCTTCTCATTTATTACTATAGTTAATAGAATTCATATCAACATTAGTGAATATGAGTTCTTGCGCAAATTTGCAAAGTACACAGAAGGAGAGAGCAAAGTACAAATTAGATTGAAGTGGAAAATGTAATGATTTTAAATGTTTATGAATATTTCTTAAATTCTGTACTAATAAAGTTGTTCCAATCCATATTCTTATATATTACTGTCTGTGAATAATCCATATCCTCATGGGCATTTTATCAACCTTTTAAATTTTGGTCAAACAGTTGGGTGAAAATATATTGTCTCACTGTTTTTTTTTTTTTTTTTTTTTTTTTTGGTACTGGGGATTGAACTCAGGGGCATTCTACTCTGAGCTATACCCCCAGCCCTATTTTTTATTCTTTATTTTGAAACCAGGTCTCACTAAGTTGTGGAGTTCCTCACTAGGTAGCTGAGGCTGGCCGCGAACCCGGATCCTCCGGTCTCAGCCTCCCGAATGCTGGGATTACAAGTGTGCGCCAACACGCCCGACTGTCTCACTGTTTTTTTAATTTTCCTATTTTATAAGTAGGTTGAGCAGAAAATTAACTTAATCCCTCATCCATAGAAAGTGGGATTTCTTCAGTGATGTCTTGAAGACCAGCATTTCTCTGGGTGTGCTTTAAAGCAATAAAATGCCAATGAGATATTTTCCTTTACTTCAAGGAGAAATCATTCTGTTATAATGATGAAACGCCAGGGAATGTATCCATATAGGACATCTTTAGCTAGTTTGGAATATCAGAGGACCTGAGATTAGAGTAATTTCCAGAGTCCATGAGAGGGATCAACAAGTTAAAAGAGTATGGGTATCTACACAAAAGAATGGAAACCAAACTATCAGACCAACGCATGCATATCTATGTTTATAGCTGCACAATTCACAATAGCCAAACTATAGAAGCAGCCAAGATGTCCATCGACAGATGAATGGATTACAAAACTATGGGATATGTACACAATGGAATTTTACTCAGCCATAAAGAAGAACAAAATCATGTTATTTGCAGGGAAATGGATGCAACTGGAAAACATCATGTTAAGTGAGATTAGCCAGTCACAAAGAGTAAAAAAGCATATGTTCTCCCTAATATGTGGATGCTAGGGAGAAGATGGGGCATAAGAGGGTCTCCAGATGGAAAAGGAGAGACCCTCGATAAGCAAAGAAGCTGACTTAACCGAAGGGGATGGATGAGGGGGGACCCTAATGCACATGATGTACTTCCACAATTATATCAGGGTCACTCACTAAACTGAACTTGAGAAAGGAGAAGGAGAGAGGGCGAGGGAGTGGGGTGGGAATTGGGGAAGGGGTTAAATGAGAAATGTGTGCACATATTTCTTATGTCATTATCAACTTGAACCTAACAAAGATGTATGCTTACAATGCATGAATTATTACAATAAAAAATAAATAATAAAAAATAGTATAGATATCTGAAGGCTGAGATTCTCTGACACATCTTGTATCTATTATACAATGGTTATAAATATTTTAGATGTGGAACCTTGTATTCCAGCTTAAGCCTGGACTAGAAATACAATCCTAGATTTTCTTTTTTCAAGTCTTATTGGCTAACATATATTTCTTTTGAATTTCCATATAAATTTTAAAATGAGCTTGTTCGCTTTTATAAGAAAAGCCAGATTTATATTTTATTGTTTCTTTCCCCATACATCCCCTTTCATTCCTCTCATCTCTTCCCTGAACTCTTTCCACTACTGGAATCCTCTACTGGTATCTCTCTTATTTTCATGAAGTCAGTTTTCTTTCCTTTTTTCTCTCTAGGTTCCACATATGAGAGAAAATATGTGACCCTTGACTTTCTGAGTCTGATTTATCTCACTCAGCATGATGTTCTCTAGTTCTAATCATTTTCCTGCAGTTGACATAATTTTGTTCTTCTTTATGGCTGAGTAAAATACCATTGTGTATATATGTCATATTTTATTTATCTATTCTTCTGCTGATGGAAACCTATGTTGGTTCTATAACTTGGCTATAGTGGATTGTGCTGCTATATAAATTCATGTATCATTATAGTATACTGAATTTAATTATTTTGGAAAGATACCCAGTAGGATATATCTGGCCTAGATAGAGATTCCATTCCTAATCATTTTTGAACCTTCATACTGATTTCCATAGTGGTTGTACTAATTTACAATCCCACCAACAGTTTATAAGTGTTTCTTTCCCCCACACTCTTTCTAGCATTTATTTATTTTTATTTTTTTAGTGGTACTGGAGGTGGAACCCAAGGGCCTTCTACCTCTGGCCTACACTCCCAGACTTTTTTATTTTATTTTTTTTAAACAGGGTCTCACTAAGTTGCTGAGAGCCTCACTAAGTTTCTGAACCTGGCTTCGAACCTGCAATCCTCCTGTCTCAGCCTCCCAAATACTGGGATTACAAGCATATGCTACCAAACCCGGCTTCCTAGAAAGAAATATCTGGCATAGATTTTTCTCCCACTTTGCAAGCTCTTTCTTAATGCCTTTGTTGTTCCCTTTGATATTCAAAAGCTTTTTAATTTGATGCCATCCCATTTGTTAATTCTTGGCTTTATTTCCTGACTCTTACTGCTTATTGTGGAAGTCGATGCACCTATATATTGGAGAGTTTGCCTTACATTTTCTTCTAGCAGTTACAAAATTTCTGGTCTAATTCCTAGATCTTTGATCCATTTTGAGTTGACTTTTGTACAGGGTGAAAAATAAGGATCTAGTTTCCTTCTTCTACGTATGGATATCCAGTTTTCCTAGCACCATTTGTTGAAAAGGTTATCTTCAATGTGTGTTCTTGGTGCTTTTGTCAAGTATATGACGACTGTATCTGTGTGGGTATCCATCTAATGTATTCTCTTGCTTTTTATGCTTTTATTGGTGCATTATAGTTGCAAATCATAATGTAGTTCATAGTGATTATGGACACAGCACTTGGCAAACTTTCCCCCTACTCCCTCCAGGTTCCCCCTTTCGGATACATGATATCAAGATTGGCATACTAACATAGGTACGTAATGTCCATGGGAATGTTTCCTTCATTGATTAGATTCACTTATTTTGAAACTGTGGAATAATATATTTCTTTTTATTATAAGTTCACGTCCACTGATGAAATTATTTACTTGTTCCTTCAATATTTTTGTGTTGTTCTTTAAATCCTTGAACACATTCATAATAGGTATTTTAAAGTCATGCTCTGCTATTTTTAATCATCTCTCATTTTTTTCTCCTGACTATAAGATATATTTTCCCCCATATAAGTAATATTTTCTTGGTTCTCTAGATACTATGTGAGTTTTTTACTATATCCTGGTCATTATTGATGCTAAGTTGATAGTGTCTGGATTCTGCCATTTATATTAGAAAGTTCAGGCAATCAGTTAATTCATTTGTGCATCACGCTCTTCTTTTCTAGTCGTCATCGTCGTCGTCTTCTTCTCCTTCTCTTCCTCCTCCTCCTCCTCCTCCTTCTTCTTCAGTACTGGGGATGGAACCCAGGGGCACTGTACCTCTGAGCTATACCCCTAGCCCTATTTTTTGTTATTTATTTTTGAAATTGAATCTCACTAAGTTGTTGGGGGCTTTGCTAAATTGCTGAGGCTGGCTTCAAACCTGCAATCCTCCTGGCTCAGCCTCCCAAGTACTGGAATAACAAACATGTGCCACCATGCCTGGCTTCTAGGCTTATTTTTAAGATTTGTAATGGGTGCTGTATGGTAGCCATCACTTTTGTATTATATTAGCACTATTCCTCTAATTTAGATTTTTTTCTGAGACTCTACTGACTGGCTTTTAGACTTTGAAGAGGACTCTCCCTTCTGGCTATTCAGTATCAATGTTATCCTAGCCATGTTTTTCTTCCAGTAGTCATTCAGCTCACTGTTCTCCAGTATTTTTAATTATTGTAATATTTTCTCTTTGTTCAGCCTCTTGGAATTCTCCCCTTCACACAAGTGGTTTAATGTTCAATCAAAGACCAAAAGGGACTTTGTACAGATTTCTGGAGCATTAACTCTACAAAGCTCTCTTCTCTCTCACAATGTTCCCTGTAAATTCCAAAAGCCTTAGTATTCCCAAATCTCCTGTGTCCTCAGTACAATGAATCCACTGTGTTGTGTTTTGGCTTATCTTCCATGCACCAGTCTAGACAGTGCCTCCAGGCAAAATCCAGGATGATTTGGAAGTTTACCTCATTTGGTTTCCTTCTTTTACAGATCATAATTCTGTGCTCTTTTCCAGTGTCTGAAAACAGTTACTTCATATATTTTGCCCATTTTTAGAATTATTTACAGAAACTAGAAGCGGAAGTCCTCCAATGCACCAAAACAAATAAACAAAAAGTTTTAAACTAATTTTATACTTACAGAGAAGTTTAAAAGACAATATATGGAGTTTCAATATGTCTATCAACCAGCTTCCTCCAATCTTAACAACTTAAACAACCACAGTACAATTCTCACAAGCTGGAAAGCAACATTGTCATAAGAGCATCAACCAAATTAACTAACTTATTTAAATTTAACTATTTTTCTAATAATGTCCTTTTCTAAGGATCTCAATAAGAATATCTCATTGTATTTAGTTTTTCCTTCTTGGACTCCTATAATTTGCACTTTTTTATTTGTGGTGCTGAGGCCTTGACCCCAGGGATGTTAAACATTTGAGCTATACCTCCAGCCCTATTATATTTTATTTTTTATTTTGAAAGAGAGTCTCACTAAGTTTCTGAAGGCCTCATGAAATTGCTGAGGCTGACCTTGAACCTGAAATCCTCCTGTCTCAGCCTCCCAAGTACTGGGATTACAGGCATGAGCCACCATGCCTGGCTACAGTCTGAAATTACTACTCAAATTTTTCTTATTTTTATTTCTTTATGGCCCTGACATCCTGAAGATTATTGATACGTTTCTTTTTTGCTGAATATCTATCAATTTGTACTTATTGGTATCTTTTTATTATTAGACTCAACTCACCTTAGGAAAAAGAACCATTAAAAACTGTGTTGTGTTCTTCTTAGGACTCCATATAACAGGTTCAATTATGTCAATATATCATATTACTGATGACATTGACCTTTATCAGATAGTCAAGGTAGCCTCTTCTGGTCATTTCCACTGTAAAATTATGATCATTTCCCTTGTAGTGTATCAAGGGAGATACTGAGGCACTTTAGAGTTACCCTTAGACAGGCTAGAAAATATTTGTATATAGGTCCATGTATAGACATACATTTATTTTTATATCTTTGTGTGTAGACATATTTTTATTGATATCTCAGATTCCAGTTCAATACCAGAGGGATTGATTTAGTCTTCCTTATTTCTTTATGTGTAACAGCTTTCTCCAACAGTAAGAAACCTGATTTTTATTATCTACAACATACTTATTATTTGTTCAAATTTAGTATACACATACCTTTGTTTCAAAATATCATACCAATACCCAATGAGACACACATTTATTCAGATAATAGATTTATATACAGTTCTATTTATCTTTATCCTTACAACATCTTTCTTTTTTCTAAAATTGTGTAGGTTAGTTTTTTCTCCCTGGCTTTATTATGGTTATATTATTCCTTTTTATTACAGGTAGCTTTATTTGTTAGTGATAATCATAATAGATTTCTCCCAAATACTGATGTGTTAACTCTTTCTTTCTTTCTTTCTTTCTTTCTTTCTTTCTTTCTTTCTTTCTTTCTTTCTTTCTTTCTTTCTTTTTTTTGTGGTACTGGGGATTGGACTCAGGGGCATTCTACCTCTGAGCTATACCCCCAGCCCTATTTTTTAATCTTTATTTTGAAACAGGGTCTCACTAAGTTGCGGAGTGCCTCACTAGGTAGCTGAGGCTGGCCGCGAACCTGGATCCTCCAGTCTCAGCCTCCCAAATGTTGGGATTACAAGGGTGAGCCACCACACCCGGCCTAACTATTTATTTATTAATTAAGTATTTCATTCCATTTATTAATTCCTTAACAGACATTATCATAAATATAGTAGATTACCTCATCATAAATATGTGCCAAAAACATGTATCCTGATATTTGAATTAGAAAAAAAAACTATATATGTCTTGTGCATTCTATAGTTGCTTTGTTTATTCAAGTGTCTCATATTTATTCACACTTTCCTATGTATTAATTCACATATAGAAGTTAAAATGTTTCACATTGTTACACATAGTTTATCCTGATCATAGGCATTGGGTTTAATTCTTGAAATCAAGGAATTTAATGTCTCCATATGGTCATTAAAACTAGCTGAGGCACTACTATTTGTCATGATGTTGATGATGAGCCTTTTTACTGCTTGTATCTTTTTTATTATTGTTGCCAAGTAACTGAAAAACTCATGCAGCATTGCTGAGGATAAGACCTTTCCCTATTAAGAAGAAAAAGATGACAACCTGCTGTGTGAACAATAGGGAAACTACCCTTATCATTCTTGGCACAAACACTTCATCACTAGGGTGCATCTTTACAAAAAAAATCTCTTTGAAAATTTCTGTAAAATATTCTGTTCCTGTTCATCGACATGAAACTTTTAGAGCTTTTAAAGTAAAAATAATATGCTAACTGGCAGAAAAAATGGAGATAAAATTCCAAAAATGTATTATACATCTCTCTTTACCAAATAGTTGGTATCTGAAGATTTCACATTAGGAGAGATGGAAGGAGCTATTACTATCACATGACATCTTGCCCTACTTAATTCCAGCAGAAGAATCTTCCTCCCACTGTTTTATAGAGAAGGATAGAGAGTCTCAAGTCAGATCAAAGGCCAAGTTGTGATTACTGTGAAAAGAAGAGAAGAGGATTGCATACTCATTTTTAGATATCTATCCTCTCAAGATATAATGTCCCATTTGAAATATTTGCTTCATGAATGTCAAAAACATATAAGATGACAAAACAGTATCAGTAGAGTAGCTCAACTATATGAAAAAATAGCTTTAAAAATGGAAGCCCATGGAGGCATACATACTAGCTCTTTCTAAACATGTCTTCTCACTATTCCACAGCAATTCCTCCAATAATAAAATCACTGACTTAAACTCTCATCATATTTTTTTTGTGATACTAGAAATTGATCAGGGACATCCTACCTCTGAACTACACCCCCATCCCTATTTTATGTTTTATTTTTTGAAACATGGTCTCACTAAGTTACTGATGGCCTCACTAAGTTGCACAGGCTTGCCTCAAACCTGAGATCATCAAGCCTCAGCCCCCCAAGTACTAGGATTGCAGTTGTGTGCCACCATGCTTAGCTCATTTAATTATTTTTGAGTAAAAATAAGTCTTTCATAGGCAGGCAAGATGGTGCATGACTGTAATCTCAGTACATGTGAGGCTGAGATAGGTGAATGACAGGTTCTAGGCCAGCATGCAGTAACTTAGTGATACCCTGTTTCAAAATAAAAATAAAATATTTTTTTCGTATAAGATAGAGATGTAAGAAAGTGATGCTCTTTGACTTAGATTTTGTTAATAGTGAGAAGTAATCTTGCTATATTATTTAATGGGCCATTTCATGCACATGTTTTTCTATATTAACAAGCAAAGAACATGAAAAGAATTTGACTTGTGCAACAAAATTCATGTCTTACTCTTTGAAGCATATGTTCAACATTAACTGTATTACTGACATCTTGTTATTAAGGTGTTTGAGTTGCTTATGTATTTTGGATATTAGGTCTTTATCAGATGTATGGTTCACAAATATTTTCTCTCATTCTGTAACTCGTCTCTTCAGTCTGTTGGTTTGTCTTGTTATGCAGAAGCATTTTGGTTTCTGAAAATCTTATTTGTATAATCTTTTGTTGCTGTTGCCTTTGCTTTGGGGTCTTAGGCAAAAATATTTGCCAAGACCAATGTAAATAATCTTTTCTCCTATGTTTTATTCAAGTAGATTTATAGCAGGCCTTATTTTTAAATTTTAATCCATTTTAATTGACTTTTACATATGGGGCGATTTGGGGGCCCATTTTCATTCTCCTGTATGTAGATATACATTTTTCCCAGCAACATATATTGAAGAGATATCTTTGTCCATTAGGTGTCCTTGGCATCTTGGTTGAAAAATTGTTCTCTATACATGTATGGACTTGTTTCTGGGCCCTCTATTCTGTTCCTTTTGTCTACATGTCTGATTTTTGTGCCATTGTCATGATATTTTGATTATTATAGCTTTATCATAAATTTTGAGATCATGCAGTGTGATGCCTTCAGCTTCATTCATTTTGTGAAAGATTACTTTGGCTATTTTTTGGTGCTGGATATGGAATCCAGGGGCATTCTACCTGTGAGCTGATATATACCTGCAGCTCTTTTTATTTTTTATTTTGAGTCAGGGTGTCACAAAGTTGCTAAAGGTCTTGCTAAATTGCTGAGGCTTGCCTCAAACCTCTGATTCTCCTGTCTCAGCCCCCAAGTACTGGGATTACAAATTTCCACCACCATGCCTGGCTTATGGAGGTTTTTTCTTTATCTATTTTTTTTTAATTGGCAAAGGACCTGGAAAGATTTCTCAAAAGAAGACATATGAATGAATGACAAGTGTATGAAAAAATGCTCAACATCACAACATCACTAATTATCAGGGAAATCCAAATAAAACTACAATGAGATTATCACCTAATGTCTATTATTAAAAATACAAGACATAACAAGTGTTGGTGAGGATGTAAAGAAAAAGGAACACATGTACTCTATCAATAGGAATGTAAGTTAGTAACAGCCATTATGGAAAAGAGTAAAGAGATTCCTCAAAACAAGTAAAAGTAGAACCAGCATATGATCTACCATATTTCTGGGTATATATCCAAAGGAACGGAAATCAGTATGTTGAAAACATATCTGCACCCACATGTTCATTGTACCATTACTAACAATAGCTAAGCTATGTTATAAAAAAATCAGTGGATAAAGAGAATGTTGCGTATGTATGCCTACACTATGTGTATAACATATATTAAAAGAAGGAAATTAATCAGTTTTACAATATTGATGACTGTGGAGGAGAATATGCTAAGTGAAAAAAGCCAAGAACAAGAGGACAAATACCAAATGGTATGAATTTCTCTTAGCTGTGAAATCTGTTTTTTTTTTTTTTTTTCAGTACTGGGGATTGAACTCAGGGGCATTCTACCTCTGAGCTATACTCCCAGCCCTATTTTTTATTCTTTATTTTGAAACAGGGTCTCACTAAGTTGCAGAGTGCCTCACTAGGTAGCTGAGGCTGGCTGCGAACACAGATCCTCCAGTCTCAGCCTCCCAAATGTTGGGATTACAAGGGTAAGCCACCACGCCCGGCTGAGCTGTGAAATCTTAAAAAGTTGAACTCACAGAAGCAGAAAGTAAAATGTGGTTGCTAGGACCTGAGAGGCAGGGAGGTTTTGGGGAGTTGTAGGTCAAAAGATATAAAATTTCAGTTAGACTGAATGAGTAAGTTCAGGAGATTTATTGTACAACATTGTGGTTGCAGAGCTCAGAAGTAGATTGCCTCTGTATTTAATCTTCATTATCACAAACAATAATGATTAATCATAATCATAATCATAATAATGATAATGTTAGCCAGGTATAGTGGTGCATTCCTACAACCTCAGTACTTGTGAGGCTGAGAGAAGAGGATCTCAGATTTGAAGCCAGTCTCAGAGATTTAGTGAGACCCTCCTCAACTTAGTGAGATTCTGTTTCAAAATTAAAAAAAAAAAAAATTAAAAGGGCTGGGGGTGAAGCATGAATGTAGAACACCCTTGTGTTAAATCCCCAGTACAAAATAATAATAATAATAATAATAATAATAATAATAATAATAATAATAAATACTTTAAAATCACTAAGAGTAGATTCAAATGTTCTTAGCATAATAAATATGTATGTGAGGTAATTGATATGTAAATTAGCTTGATTAGTAGTTTTAAAATATGTATATCAAAACATCATGTTGTACAGTACTTGAGAGTCTGAGACAGGAGGATCCGGGTTCGCAACCAGCCTTAGCTACTTAGTGAGGCCCTCCGCAACTTAGTGAGACCCTGTTTCAAAATAAAGACTAAAAAATAGGGCTGGGAGTGTAGCTCAGAGGTAGAATGCGCCTGGGTTCAATCCCCAGTATCACAAAAAACAAAACAAAACATCATACTGTATAGCACAAATATATACAATTTTTGTTCATTGATTAAAGCAAAAAATACTGACTTTTCTAGGAATAGCTAAAATTATTTTTTCTCTGCCTCCTCTAAAAAAGCAAATACCAAGAAAGTATATTTAATATGAATATTTTAGAACTCTGATCAATTTAACTATTCTTGTTATTTGTGTACAAATTCCTAAATCATAAGAAAAGAAATCCTATTTTGTAGAGAAAATAGAGAACACTTTTCCTGATTTATGTTTCTATCTCATTGTCTAATACACTAAATTAGATTTATTATTAATATTTTCATTATTGATGATCTTGTTATATAACACTACCACAGAAGCAGCAGGCAATAGCAAATCTCAAGGAAAAGCTTTTGTCTTCTTAACATAATTTAACTACCTGTTATGTAATACAAAGCCATAAGGTTTGACTCCATTCCTCAAAATACTGTAAGGTCATCTGCTATAAAATAATAATTCAAATAATATAAGTGTCTTAAACACAAAAGAGAGGGGTTTGAACAATCAGAATATCTTGTGTAGACTGAATATATATATATATATATATATATATATATATATATATACACACACACACATACACATACATATATATTGCATATATATGGAAGGTTTTATTTTTCAGTGTTGGTCACATTGAAAAAGGGGTGAAGCATATAATAATCAGGGGATCCACATGTAAAGCACAGATTTATTGGATATCAAAGAGAAAAACTTATCCAATATTTCTAAATTTTTGCAGATGCAAATTTTTTCACAAGTTAATAACTCACATGTGGTTTTTCTTTTGTTAATTTTACTCTGATGTCTGCATTCATGTGTAGTTTCAATATCAGACACTTGAATATGCAATACAACATTTCCAAATATAATCCAAACTATATGTCATAGGTATGATAAATCCAAATTAATTCCCCTCCTTCAGGGTATCTAAGTACCCTGAAGTACTTAAATCCCTTATTAATACATAAAACACATATAAATATATACAAGATGAGTATCATTGAAGACTTCTTACCTTAAATATGAAAAAATAAAATAAATGAAGCATTGAGACCAGTTATAAAACCTATTCAAGACACATGTTCAGGGACACTAGAATGAATAAGCTTATGATAGTTATCTATGAGCTAACGTTTTTTCTCTAAGCCAATGCTTCAAACCCAGAACTTGAGGATAGATTATCCTTCAGTGAAGGATATCTGATACATCTATTTAAAATTTTGTAAATGATGTACATTAACACTAGTTTTTTTTCTTTCACTATATTTTGTTATTGAGTAAATGATAAGATACTGCAGTGATTGACATCATTCAATCTGAGAATTTAGTAGATTTTACGTAAATTTTTGTTTGTATTGATGTATTATATATTTATTCCCATGAAAGAGGATCAGTACCTCTCATTATCTAATAACAACAAAAATAAGTTAGTGGTCTATTGCACAGGATTGTGATTATAGGTAATAATAATGTATTATATTTCAAAATTGTGAAGGAGTAGATTTTAAATGTTCTCACCTCAAAAAATAAGTTGGTGAGGTGATGTATATGTTAATTAGCTTGATTTAATCATTCTACAATGCATACATATATTAAAACATCATAGTCTACCCCATAAATATATACCATTATTATCTGTCAAATAAAAATAAAAAATTAGATAGACAAAATGGTAAAAAATGAGTTAGCGATTCCAAGAGAGTTGATGTCTTTTTCTCTAGTATCTACTGTACTACTGAATCTTAAGATAAATTCTTAAATTTTTTTAATTGATTTTATTAATGGTCCTGTAAGAAAAAGTTGGCCCATTGGGATAAGGACTAGAAGATAGACAAAAATGAAGAAAGAGTCCATTCAAAGAAAGAAAATTTTGGTTTTGAACATTAAAATATAAAGTGAGCTAAAATTCATTTCCAAAAATAAACATCAGATATTATTGTTATGTGAGATGATGAATAGATAAAGCATATAGATTGTGTGGAGATTTTCTAAATTAGCATTTGATATGCTTAAAATGATATCTATATAGTTAGGAAGGAATTGTAGATGTCATAAGGTTAGAAACTAACACACACAGAGTGCACTGATTTAAGATGTCTTTGGTAGCTAGTGAAAGAAAATACAATTCAAGTTGACTTAAATAATAAATAATTTTTTGTCCACATAAATGACTGAAGTTTTAGGTCAGGCTTCGAGTTTTGCACAAGCAAATAACTTTTGCTTTATTTCATTGAAATGATGTTGACTTCACCCATGCCCCTTCTCCCTGTTTAGTCTGGTAGCAAGATGGCTTCAGCAGTTCTATCCCCAAAGAGCATGCAATGATTTGCAGAGTATAAGAGAGAACTCTTGTGTTATAGCACTCTAAGAAACATTTATTCCTGCCTTGATAATCCATTTATGCCATTTGACCAATTTTTTAGTATCCAGGAAATGATATATATTAATTAGTTTAAGCCAGTCAGGCTCACACCATTGAGATTTATGGAATCAGATTCCTCTGATGCATATGGATAAAACCAGAATATTGAGTATTTTACCTAAATCAGGGTTTTTTTAGGATTCAGGAAGAATGGAATGAATGTTGTGAGTACTTCACTTACATGCATTGCAATTGTATGCCCCTGTCTGGATTGAACTTATTTACATTTTTAATGGATTGGTATCTATAGTAACAAGTGATAAAATATATTGCATGCTGTCTGTCTTATTACTATGGTGACTGTCTATATACATCTCATTTTATTACTATTTCATATCCTTAAAAATGAAAAATTCACAGAATCAAAGAGAAAGGAAATATTTAATTAGAAATAAAATGAGTTCTAAATCTTTCATGAATGTATTCTATGCAGGGATTTCTTGATGATTTCCTGTATTATGAGTGATAATATCAAGCCCAATTATTTCAAGTCAGGCTAAATCTTTCTACATTGAAAGTGCTAAGATAAAAGCTCTTCAATTTATAGGTATTTTACCTAGAGCATATGCCTTGACTTTGAAATATTTTATGTGAAATTTATTTTTCATTATGTATTAAACTTCCAGAGAGTTTCTCATATGGGACTTCTAGTTTGGTTTGTCTTTATAAGACTGGCAAGTTTAAAAAAAGAAAACATGTTAATTGTTTCCTTTCTCTCTTATACATTTATCTACTTTTTACGTTTTGTATCACACTGGAGCTGACCCCGGCAGAAATATTTCTCCTAGATACTATGGTCAGTTGGCTTCAACTTCAGTCTGCCAGTGGGAAACACTATCAGAAGGTAGGATAATTTTCATTGCCTGACAGTGGGGCAGGTTAAGAAGCAGCTATATTTCCTTTGTGGATACAACTCCTACAAGAATTTATTCTAAATCCCTTCAGGAGATTCTGCTTTCTGGGCTTCAATTATTCTAACTTTTCCCTTTATCCCTTCAACAAAGACACTGCAACAACTTCTTTTTTTTGCAGTACTGGGGATTGAACTCAGAGGCATTCTACCTTCGAGCTATACCCCCAGCCTTATTTTTTATTCTTTATTTTGAAACAGGGTCTCACTAAGTTGCGGAGGGCCTCACTAAGCATCTGAAGCTGGCCTCAAACCTGGATCCTCTTGTCTCAGCCTCCCAAGTATTGGGATTACAAGCGTGCGTCACCACGCCCGATAGCAATTTTATCTTATATATTTTTGTGGCACTGGGGATTGAACCTAGGGGCATTCTACCTCCAAGCTACACCCCCAGCCCTATTTTTTATTCTTTATTTTGAAACCAAGTCTCACTAAGTTGCGGAGTGCCTCACTAAGTAGCTGAGGCTGGTTGCAAACCTGTGATCCTCCTGTCTCTGCCTCCCAAGTACTAGGATTACAAGTGTGGGCCAGCATGCCTGGCTTTTCAACAACTTTTAAGGTGATATATTAGCTAGCTTTGCATCACTGTGACAAAATAAGAGAAATCAACTTAAAGGAGGAAATAAGTTGGACATGGTGGCGCACACCTGTACTTTCTGTACTTGGGATGTTGAGACAGCAGGATCACAGGTTTGGGGCCAGCCTCAACAATTTAGAGAGTCCCTGTTTCAAAATAAAATGATGAAAGAGCCGGGCATGGTGGCACACGCTTGGATCCGGGTTCGTGGCCAGCCTCAGCTACTTAGTGAGGTCCTCCACAACTTAGTGAGACCCTGTTTCAAAATAAAGAATAAAAAAAAATAGGACTAGGGGTGTATCTCGGAGGTAGAATGCCTGTGGGTTCCATTCCCAGTACCACACACACACACACACACACACACACACACACACACACACACAAAGATGAAAGGTCTAGGGGGGGTGTAGCTTGGAGGTAGAATGTCCCTGAGTTCAATCCCCAGTATGCAAAAAAAAAAAAAAAGGAGGAAAGATTTATTTTTCAGAGTTTCCAGTACGTGGTCACTTGGTCACATCGTTTTGGGCCTGTGGTGTGGCAGTGAGTGTGCGATGGAGCAAAGATGTTCATCTCATGGCATCCAGGCAACAGAGAAAGAGAAGAAAGAAAAAGAGAGGGGAGGAGAGGACAAAATGTATCCTTTAAAGGCATGTCTCTAATGACTTACATCCTCCAACTAGGCCCTACTTCCTAAAGTTTCCACTGTCAGCCCATAGCCATTAAGTTATTATCCTACATATAGATAAATCTACTTATGAGATCAGAGCCCTCATGATATAACTACTCCAAAAAGCTCTACCTCTGAACTCTGAGACATTGGAGATGAAGCCTTCTGTATATGAGCTTTTGGGGGATATTTAAGATACAAACCATAATAGATAGCTAATCTTAGATTTACATCATCATTTCCTGTTAGGTGTTTCAGCAATTCCATCACCTATGTAATCAACTCCCAATATTAAATATCCTAGATTTTAAGTATTCTGAACTGTTGCTATTTTAAGACTGGAATACAATATGTAATTACATGTAATTGTATTTAAGTTTCCTGTATCTCATCCTGCGTTATTTGTTTTCTATCCTTATATTCCCACACTTGTAATTGTTCTGGCAGCATCACTAGTAGCATAAATGCTACCAAATCCAATGGACCTACTTTAGTTCTCTAGATACTTCTGATGACTTATCTTTTTCTTAAACTATTTTCTTTATTTTTACCATGTCAATCTTTACTATTTCTACCTCTTGCCTTATCTCTTTCATTGCTCAATATTTTAAAACAATGTTGTTTTCTTTCATTTAATTTTTATGCTCTACTTGGATAAATTTAGTTAAGATTTTAAGTACCATTTTTTATGGAACTAGAGAATTAACCCAGAAGGGCATTCTACCTCCGAGGTACAGACCTAGGGGTTTTTTGTTTTGTTTTGTTTTTTTTCTATTTTTGTTTTGAAACAGGATCTTACTAGGTTACTGAGAGTCCTGCTAAGTTGTTGAGGATGGTTTCAAACCTGTGATCCTCCTGTCTCAGCCTCCCAAGTAATGGGACTACAGCTATTTAAATATAATTTAAGTGCTGATGGTTTCCAAAACTATTTCTTCATCACTAAACGTATTCTTATACTTCCTAAGCAGACAGAAATTGTCAGATAGTTTTTTATGGTAGTGGGAATTAAATCCAGAGGCATTTGACCTCTGAGCTGCACCCCTGGCCCTACTTTATTTTTTATTTTGAAACATGGCCTCACGAAGTTGCTGAGGCTGGCCTTAAACCTGCAATTCTCTTGTCTCAGCTTCCCGGGTACTGGCATTATAGGCATGCACCAACCATGCCCATCAGTTTGCAAAATTTGTAGTTAAATTTTCACTTTCCAGAAACACATACAGAGAGATACCAGACACACATAAAAACCACAATAATCCGTTTTTTAAAAAAATTAATATCATGTAGATTTTACAATAATCCACCTAAACACCCAAATAAAACTGTGGGAATCTTATTGATTGCTGTACCTTGTGTGTAGTCACTGTTACCTCTGTAACCAGTAAGATATTGTACATACGCCTGTGTGACTTCAAGGCTAGATCATAAATCATAAAGAGGGCTACGGCGTATATCTGTCCCTTCTTCTTGAGTCATTGATTGTAGGGAAAGCCAGATGCCATATTATAAGAACACTCAAGCAACCCTATGGAGATGTTCATTGGAAAGAACATTATTTCTCCTGCTATAGCCAGAAAGAACTTAGGTCTCCTTGCCAATAGCCATGTAAGTTATCTTAGTAGCAGATCCTCCATGTAGTACTAGATGACATCATAACTACAACCATGTGGGAAGACCTGAGCCATAACCACCCAGGTAAGCTGACCCAGAATCCAGATCAACAGAAACTGTATGAGATAAAAAAATGTGTTTGTTGTTCCTGCTGCTACATTTATATAACACATAAAATGGCTTCATCTCTCTGCCTCCTTATCACCAAGTTCTGCCAATATTGTTGCCTAAATATTCCTGAAATCTACTCTTCAGATGCCCTCCAACTGATCTCTTCTTCTATTGTGGTGCTTTTCAAATCTAGTACCCCATCCTATTCTCAAAGTGATTTATATGGAATTAAAATTACTCATGCCTGTTATACTTAAAAACGACTTCTTCTTCTTCTTCTTCTTCTTCTTCTTCTTCTTCTTCTTCTTCTTCTTCTTCTTCTTCTTCTTCTCCTCCTCCTCCTCCTCCTCCTCCTCCTTCTCCTTCTTTTTCTTCATTAAGAGTAATATACTTGCCTTACCATGATGTAAAGAGTTTTAAGTAAACTGAAACTTTTTTAAAATTATTTTTCCACTCCAGCTTTATTTCTTACCACTACTAAGTACTCATTTTGTGCAATTGACATAGTGGACTGCTTTCAGGCCTTGATACCCAGAAGCTTCACGTTCCTGTATCATTTTTCCTAAGTTTTGTTTTCTTAGAAACTCTCTGTCTTCTTTTACTACCTCATTATCTATTTTTGAGTCTTAAGAGACATTTTATCCAGGCAGAATTGTATAACTCTTACGAGTTCAGATATCCTTCTCTTGTTAGCTTATAGAACAATTTGTATCCCTCTATCAAATAACTTGCCATATCATAATACTATTCCTTAAATATCTATTTTCCTCACTACTCTGTAGACAAAGCTTCACATTGGTTTAAATTGGTTGAACCCAGGGGCATTTTACCTCCAAGCTACAGTCCCAGGCCTTTTTATTTTTTGTTTTGAAACAGGGTCTTACTAGGTTTCTAAGAGTCTTGCTATATTACTGAGGCTGTCCTTGAAACTGCAATCTTCTTGTATCAGCCTTCAACTATTGGGATTACAGGCATGTGCCACCACACTCGGCCTTGGGGTTTTCTGAATAGCAGAAAGAGAGAAAAAAGAAAGAAAGAAAAAGAGAGCTCTGTAGAGATAGAGATGGACATATTAGCAGATAAAATTAATATAAGGCCAGTATGTTATTTTATTTGCCAAATACACAATTCAGATTTTTGAAATAAATATTTAATAATGTAAGTAAATGAACAGTGTTTCCTATAACAAACATGATTTGTAAGATTGTGTGGATAAATAATCTACCACATTTTTAAATCTTGCTTCCTTTTGCTACTTACTAAACATAGGGAGATTCTTCTAATTAGGAGAATATATTATGCATAGTTTGATCTTAAATATATATCTTTTATATGGTTTTTATTTTTAATTTTTGGTATATATACTTAATGCATACAACATGGTGTTTTCATATACATACAGATATTGAAGTGGTTATTACACTTACACAAATTTATACAGATATCATCTTAGATAGTTACCCAAGTTTTGGTGACTAGAGTGACTAAAATATACTCTTTTAGAAAAAAACCTTGAATTTTTAGAGTCAGGATTGAAACCAGGTAGTCTGGTTTCAAATTTTAGAATTTTAATTACTAATTATACTGATTTTAATTAAAATTTTTATTTTGAAAGAATTATAGCTTCACATGCATTTGTAAGACATAATACAGTAAGGTCCTGTATACCCTTTAACAACTTTCCCCGATGGTAAGATCTTATAAAATGTTAGTACTAAATATCCATCAACCAGGATATTGATATTAAAACAGTCAAGTTACAGAACAATTCCATCACCATAAGGATCCTTTGTGTTGCACTTTATACCTAGTATTCCCTGTCCTTGACCCCTGAAAATCAGTAGTCTCATATCTATTTCAATTTTTCTTATAAGAACATTAAAATGATTCTCAAAAAATAATTCTTTCTTATCAAGAATGTTATTTATACCATAATTCTGTGTTAGGAATGTACCATAATGTGTTTAGCCATTTACCCATTGAGGGACATCTGGTTGTTTCCAATTTGGGCCATTACCAATAAAGCTGCTATGAGCAATCTATTAGTGTACAGTTTGGATGTGAACATAAATTTTCATTTATCTGGGATGAATTCCCAAAAGTGTGATTGTTTGGTTGTGAAGTAACAGCATAGTTAGTTTTATAAGAAATGGTCAAACTGTTTCTAGAAATCTGTGCCATTTTACATCCCCACCAACACTGAGTGATCAAGTTTCTCCACATCTTAATCAAAACCTGGCATTGTCAATGTTGTTTTCATTTTTAGTTTAGTCATTCTGATAGCTGTGTAATGATATTTTGCTGTGTTTTTTGCATTTCACTGATGGCTACTAAGATTGAACATTTTTTCATGTTATTATTTGCTTTCCTCACATTTTATTCAGTGAAGTGTTTTCACTTTTTGCTTGTTTTCTGTTTGGATTATTTGTTTTTTACTATTGAGTTTTGAGAGTTCTTTATATATTGTATATACTGGTTGCTTATTAAATAGTTTATCTTTTCATCCTCCTAGAAGTATTTTTTGTGTATATGTGGTACTGGTGCTCTAACCCAGGGGCATTGTACCTCTGAGATACACCCTCAGGCCTTTTTTTTGTTTTGTTTTGAAACAGGGTCTTTCTAGGGTGCTGAGAGTCCCACTATATTTCTGAGGCTGTCCTTGAACCTGTGATTCTCCTGTTTCAGCCTTCCAAGTACTGGGGATTATAGGTGTGTGCCACCATTCCCGACTTTTAACAGGCTCTTAGCACAGCAAAGTTTTCAATTTTTTTTTTTTTTTTGTGGTACTGGGGATTGAACTCAGGGGCATTCTACCTCCAAGCTATACCCCCAGCCCT